>JAXGGA010007042.1:0-65362 GCA_038373865.1 Uloborus plumipes
ACAGCAGTGACTTAGTGCAACCAAATGATGAAATTCGAAGTCACTTGTTTTGCTGCAAAGACTTATTCTGTTAATTGCAGTATCCTCACATTCGGCACCATAACTCCAGTAAATTTCTGTAAATGTGTTTTTATGGCAGTGGCATACCCAATGCAGTAAAATCAACAAAACAATGACGAATTTAGCTTCCGCCGAAAACTTAGGTTTTAGGAAATAAATTAACATCTTTATGCAACTAAGTAACGGTAGGAAGCAACGCAAATACACTCAGGCACATTGAAAATAGCGACCCAAGAAGAAAGCATCGGATTGAAATGAAATTTAATACACATAATGATACAGATGAGAGATTCACTTGATCTCAAAATCAAGACAATTGAACGAATACTGGGTGTGCAAGGACACAAATACAGAGCAACTTCAATAGCGCGTTGGACCACCTCTAGCTACAATACATGCCGCCACACGGTCCGGCATTGAGTTGATTAGACGCCTGATGTTGTCCTGAGGCAGATGGGCCCACAAATTTGTAACAGCCAACTCCAAATCACGCACAGAGTGACACGATGGCATCTGACGTTTTAGCTGATCCCACACATGCTTTATAGGGGATAAGTCGGGGGAGCGGGCCGGCCATGGAAGAGTCTGAAAATGACGTAGGAAGTCTTGAGCAACTCTTGCTGTATGCGGACGAGCATTATCTTGCTGGAAAATTGCCCCTGGGAGACCATTTAGGAAAGGTCCAACATGGGGTCGAAGAATTTAATCAACGTAACGTTGGCCGGTTAAGTTTCCACGCATCACAATTAGATTGGACCAGCTATCATAGGATACGGCCCCCCAGACCATTACACTAGCTGTGCGGGCAGTGTGACGTAGAACAGTGTGGGAGAAATTGTACCGCTCACCTGGTCGCCTCCACACCCGTACACGGTTATCATCAGTCCCTAAAACAAACCGAGACTCATCACTAAACACAGCTTTTTGCCAATGTGTGACATTCCACATTGATCTGGCTTGACACCACTGTAGACGCAGTCGCTAATCAATCCGATGATTTCTTCTTGGGTCGCTATTTTCAATGTGCCTGAGTGTATACCACAAAAAGTTAAACTGTTTGCTGACACGTGTTTCGATACTTTAAGAAACCCTTCTTCAATGCAGCAAGTATTTATTTGCAAAATCATCAGAGAAAAGCAGCGAAGTGGAAAAAAAAGACAGATGTAGTAGTAAAAATTGGGATTAACAAGATAAACAAACAAAATGGAGCCAAAAGCTGTAAGTTGTTGCATAATTCTCACCTAGAGAAAAGCATTAAGCAAATAAATTTCAAAGAAAAAAATCCTGAAAGCAATAAATTTTGTTTTATAAATGAAAACACGTTTTTGCAAATTATCAGTGAATTTCTTATTGGAGAAAATAACGTAATAAAGCAACTACAGCAGTTTGATAATTCATTGCATTGAAAATTAAGTTTCTTGAAGCCCTAAAACACGTGTCCAGCAATCATTTTGCGAATTTACGCTCCATCTCACGAGCTCTACACTGCAAAAGATGAACTTTTGTTCTTACAGTATAATACTAGCAGCCGAGGTTCCAGTTTAAAACTGTAAAATGCACAACAATAGACTGTAAAACTAGCAATTTTACATTATCTTACTGTAAAAACAGGAATTATATGGTTTATTGCTGTAAAAGTTAGCGGCATTATACTAAAAAAACAGCATAATACTGGAAGCAGAGGTTACAATTTAAAATTGTAAAATACACGGTAATAAACTGTAAAATTAGGGTTTTTACAGTTTATTGCTGTAAAATGAGCAATTTTACAGTTTAGTACAGTAAAATTAGAAATTTTACAGCTTATTACTTTAAAATTAGCAACTTTTACAGTTTATTACAATAAAATTAGCTGTATTATACTGTAAAAGCAACTTCCAATTTTTACAGTATATCTATATGTTCGAAACAGCTTTATGAGTTTTAATTTTTTTTCTTCACACACCCACAGAAATTTTTTTAACAAAAAATAACCTGGAACAAAATAAATAGCATACTTTTCTTTAAAAATAAATAAATGAATAAAATAAACACATTTTTAGAAGAATTTTTATTTTTCTTTAAAAGTATCTGAAAGTACAACTTTGCTATTTTCTTTGATATTGCGAACTTTTTCCGTTAGAGATAAGAGCTATTAACATCTCAGACTATTTAATACGCAAAAAACCACTACCTTGATGCTTTTCTTTACACTTTCCTCTAAGCTAAGACATAATGAACCGTCGATAAGCGTGTTTATAGGTATTTTGAAGGATAAAAATCTAAAATGAAGGCACAAGGGAAAAACTGATCAATTTTTAATATCTATTTTGTGTCAATAAGCTTTTATCTTCTATATTTTTGACGCCACGCAGTGGACATTGAAATCGATTCGGTATCGGTTATTTGTTTTTGGGCAGTCTGGGTGAAAAATCCAATAAATGAAAAGTATTGACTTTAATGAACCATACTTCATAGCATCGTTCATCTTAAATGACTAAGCTGAAAAAATAAACAAGTAAAAAATTAAATGAAGAAACTTGCCAACAGTAGAATATAGTTTTGTTCAACGAAGAACATGTTTCACTTTTAAAAACTATTAAAAAGAACTTTTTCTGGTTTGCTAATTTTTTTTTGTTTATTACTTAACCATTTTAACGTACACTGTAAAAAATGAATGTTGTTTTTACACTATAATCCAGCTAATTTTATAGTAATAAACTAAAAATTGCTAATTTTACAGTTTATTACCGTGTATTTTACAGTTTAAACTGGAACTTGTTGTTTTTACAGTACACACTGTTGTTTTTACAGTATAATACAGCTAAGTTTACGGCAAGAAACTAAAATTGCAAGTTTACAGTAATAAGTTGTAAAATTTCTAGTTTACAGTAATAAACTGTAAAATTGCTAGTTTTAGTTTATTACTGGGCCTTTTACACTTTTGAATTGGAACCTCAGCTGCCAGTATTATACTGTAAAAACGACAGTTCATTTTTTGCAGTGTAGGCTCAGTCAGTCAAGAAAACGTTGAACTACAATTTCTCTATTTTAAATTGTTCCACTAGTATTTATTTATTTATTTATTTTATTTATTTTTGTGTGTGTATGTGCGTTTTTCTTGGTATGAAACGGAAGGGAAACTCCAAAAACATTGTACAGGTATGCAAAATTAAAAAATCATAATGATTAAACTAATTAATATGAACTACTTATCTGGTTCAAAGATCTCGACTTTTACGACAAGTGTTAGTCACTTCAAACAGAGAAATCAGAATAAATTATATTAATTCCATAAACATATTTCTAAATATTTAAAAACGTTCCCTTTGTACCTTACAATGTCTCAGGATTTCCATTATTTACTCTAATATTTCAGTGTAGAAATAGCCATTTCAACAAATTTAAAAATAGCTTCCAAATAGTAACATCAGAATAATGCTTAAATGAGCTGTGCACAATAATCCCATTTTCACAAAGATTTTTTTCCTCTTTTATATCACTTGTTTAATTTTTTTTTTTAGAAAACTAGTTTCATAATCTTATTCCCTGAGACTTTTAGTCGCTTTTGAAAAGTTAAAAACACTAAAAAAGTTGAAGTGGCTTAAAGCCATTACGTCTCAAAGTTACCTCTAAAAATGACTAGTCACAGTAAATTGCAGATGACAAATTTTTTGATGCCATTGTCACTTAATTTTAAGAAATTTAGAAATTAGTCCGACAAAGTATGGTTTATCGTGATAAACTTAGAAGCTCGTTGTGAAAGACATTTAGCGTTTCCCCCCTTTTTACAAAATTAGTTCTAATAAATGATCTACTAAATCACCTTAAATTTCATTCACAGTATCTAGGAAACAGTTAAGATTCATAAAACCTAATGTTACTCATATGCCAGGTTCATAACTTTTTACTCATACTTTTAGGGAAATTCCACTGTAGGTATAACTGATGTCAATCCAGGTGCAGGGGGTTTAGAAGTTACCCTCATAGCCTCAGAAGTTTTAGAATTTAACCTTTGTTAGAATTCGGCAAAGAGTTTTGAAAGTTGGGTCCTCATTCGAAAGACAACTAGTTTATATATATATATATATATAAATATATATATATTATATATATATATATATTATATATATATATTATATATATATATATATATTTATATATATATATATATATATTTATATATATATATATATATATATATATATATATATTATATGTATATATATATATTATGTGTGTGTGTGTGTGTGTGTGTGTGCTTATTGAAGGGCCTAGGTAAGTTTGAAGAAAAAATGTCCCAAAACTCCAGAAAATAAAAGAATTATTATAAGTATAAAAAGTAAAATTTTAAATAGAGAATTCAAGAATTTTGTAAAAGAAAACCTAATGGTGATGTAACATTATACTTTAAATAGAGTAGAAAAATTGTGTAATGAGGCCTATCACTCATTTTTCAGTTTCAAAGGAAATGTATGCAAAGTTAAGAGGAAGTATTTAAACAAAACACGGTGAAAACGAAGCGTTTAGATTGATACTATACTTTCTATCTCACAATTTGGAGAATGAAACGGTGTTTATTTTATGAAAATTATGATGAATCTCTTTCAAAATTTATGAGAAAAAAATTGAAATGAGTAGTGTGCTATCAAATTTTGTAGTAGTTTAAAACTAGTTCACATGCCGGAAAAATGGAGAACTTTTCTGAGACCGAAATACTCATTCATTATCAATGTTTTTGTGTTAACTCGGTTTCAATTGTAAATGATACAATCTTACTATTTTTATTTTCATTTTCTCACTATTCTTATTCTCATATATTTTCATTTCATCTATATTTCATTGTTGCAGTATGTAATTTGTATAGAACTAAATTAGCCTAATTTCCTTTATAGAAACATCGATTTAATAATATTATATTATTATTCTCTCAATTAGATAAGATTGCAAAGTACTTTTTTAACATTTAAAGTTTTCTATAAACTACTCTCTCATTACTACTCTACTATAAAGTACTATAAAGTACTACTCTCTCATTTAGAAAAAAAAGCTGTTTTATGATAGAAAATTATATCAAGTTCAGTTTCTCAAAATGTTTTATGTTTCAGCAAAATTCAATTAATAATAACCTTTCTATTTGGACCATTTTAATTTTAACGTTTTTTTTTTTTTTTTTTTTTTTTTTTTTTTTTTTTTTTTTTTTTTTTTTTACAAAAGGCAAATTAAAAAACAAAATTGCAAAAAAAAAATCCCCCAGCAAACTGTTCTGAATCTGAATAGGTAAAAAATAAAATAACTAAACTAATCACGTATCAGCACCTTTAACAAAAATATAAAGGTAGGTTTTTCATGTAATAAAATTTTCACTGGTTTAAAAAAAAGAGGAAAAAATTAAAAAGTCAAAGTAAATCATTTTTATTGAACACAATATCGTTTAGATTTATTTCTTTGGGTAAAAAAAAAAGCACTTCAGGTTCTTATTATTCGTACCCGTTTCCAAAAACTGAAAGAGATAAATAAATGAATAAACATTACATAGTTAAATTAGTTACATAAATAAACAAAAGGTCCACCTAACTATAAAATATTTAAAAAAAAAAACACACACACACATCGTTGCCATTTCTTCTTGCAGGTAAAAATTAAACCCTCTTAGTTTCATTTGTTCGTCATAGTCAAAAATAAAAGTAAAACATTAGGATTTAAAGGTGGAAAAAAAAGAAAGAAAGAAAAGCATCTCAACAATCATTATTTCACAATAAAACATTAGTGCTTTGAATTCATTTAATTTTGATTTAGTCACATGAATCTCTGACTTGCATCTGATGTTAAGTCTATGAGAAATAGTATTTCGATTTTTATCAACTTTTTTTCCTATTTTTTGAAAAAATCAAAAATTTAAGATCTTATCCGGAATTTGTCCCATTTTTTGATACCAAAAAAAAAAAAAATAACTTTCAGCGTTGCTGGTCGTTTGGATAAAATGGTCTGAAATTCTTACGCGTAGGCGCGAGTTTGAAATTTTTCGATTGGTTCAAAAAATAATCTTCAAATAGATAAATCAAATAAGTATTTTCCATACATATTCTTCATGTTTCCAAAGAAGTTTGTTTGAAGCAAATCCGCATTTTTAAGCTCCTGATATACATGTATAATTGACTCAAATTTTAACGTAGCCCATAATATTTAAAAAGAAAATTGAATTATTCGAAAAATGCTTTTCAAATAGTTAACTCAGAAAAAAAAATGTTTTGTAAAAGAATTCTTTATCAAGTGCTTTTACAGACAAACTTTATTCTGGATTAAAAGATGACTTAAATTTCCCTATAGCCGTTAATGCTGAGTTTTTTGAACTGTACGAAATAGAACTAAAAATGTTTCAAATCAAAAAGTGAAATATGAGAATGAGGTGTCCTGGACGTGATTTTTCGATGAAAAACAAGTTGAAGAATTTGTCACTTGAAAGACTGACAGACAGATCGACGGACGTACATGCACGCATTTTCCCCATCTCAAAACCCTGCTTTTCATGTTTTAATTTTTCAATGCGTTTTTTAATTATTTATTTATTTATTTATTTATTAACTTTTTTATTTTATTTTTTTCTGACTTTATTTATTTATTCATTTGTTTTGTTTTGTTTTTAGGGACATTTTAACGATTCATTGAGCCTTCGTTCATACTTTTTTCCTTCTTTTTTTTACTTTTACTTCAAAGTAGGCTAAAAAGAGTTTAATTTTTGACATGAATTTTCTTTTAACGATTTTTCTTGAATTAAGATTTCAAATTTAAAATAAACTCAAAAGACACACGAAGCAGTTAAAAGACTGCAATTCTTTTTTATTTTGCATCACAAAGTTTAAAGAAACGAAACTTGATAATTATCATCTATTTTTAAACAAACAACTTCTTGAAGTAAAACAAAGCCCTTGTGCATTGTTTCCTATTAATATTATAAATACATAATTGAGTTTGATACGTTTTTCTTTGTTACCTACTCAACCAAGCATCCTGAAATTTCGCATGCTCGTTATCAGGGCCAGAGAAAAAACATACATTTCACGTAGAAAAGGTAGTTCCTAAGGGACATGAATTAAAAACACATTGCTACGTCTTAAGTAGATTTGAATGTGGTGGAGAAACTTTCCAAACTTTTCAAATAGGGTATCGCCGGACATCACGCAAAAATAGCCCCATAGAAGTGTGCTGAAGCTTGTAGAGCCTAAACTGAGTACAAGAAATGTCACAAGCATTTTTAAGTAAGTGAAATTAATTTTCAAATATTTTGTATCGGTGAAAAAATGTTGGAAAAATAAGAGCAGAAATCAAAATTAAATTTAAAATGTCAAAATTAAATGCTTTGTAACTTTTTGAACAAAAAAGTGTGATATATTCAAGCAAAATGTCAGGCATTTTATTTTACCATGTCATCTTTAATTTCAACTTCAGAGAAAGTGGATTTTTTAATGGAATTGATCACTAATATGCTCACTATTTTCACATATTTCACTTCTTCAAAATAAGTTTCGCTTCTCCAAAAAAGTTCAAGGAGAAATTTCATGCCTTGAAGTAAATGCTAAACATGTCTTAGATTCAAGATTTTGGTCTTAGTACCATAAGTGGAAGACTATAAGCAATTAATTCACGGTAGTTAGCTGGCGTTGCATTGAAAAGGTCACTGAATGAACCACAATTGGCGATTCCGCGAGGGGCTTCATCCTTTTTTTTTTTCAACCCATCCTTTCCCATCGGGCGCTCACAGAAGATAAAAAGCGCATTCCTTATTCCTGGCAACCTCCCGCTTCCAGAGAAAAGGAGCCGAATAAACGGTGTGGAAGAGGTGGAGAGAGGGACGAGATTGCTTATAAGAGGGGGCGGGGCCACACGGGGAGCGAAGAGTTTTCGTCAGTTTATTAATGAAGCGCGGGCCATGCAATCTGCTCTCGCCGACAGCAATGCAGCCCGCGAAGTGATTGCGGCGGTGGGAAACCGAATCCATCATTTTGACGGCCCACTTTGGTGGGCGAAATCCCCCCCTCCCCCTTCCACCCCGGGAAGCTGCATCTTCCCAAAAAAATAAGTCCCCCTATTTGGCCTGTTATATAATGTACCACCATCCGATCCCGCTTGTTTCGCTTAGTTGGCAACTCTCCACTTTTTTTTTATATGTATTTTCCAAATTCAACCGCGATTCTTTTGGATAAATTCTTTTTTTTTCTTTCGTTTTAGTTCGCAGATATGGTACCGGGTCTTGACGGGCGCATTTCGTCCCTGTCAGGAATTGTAGAGTGGGTTTATGTCTGCCGCACCTGCTCTTGAGGAGATTTCAGCAACCGGTGTGGGATGGGTGTTACACATAATATAAAGGGGCCTTATGTTGTATTCTTTTGCGTGGATGGAAGCAGATGAGGAACAAAGAATTCTCAGGAGTAAGCGTACTGCTCAAGAAGTAGTCCTGAAGATTTGCTAACAAGGTTTTTTTAGTTTCATCTTCTTAATTTGCCTGATCTTTCCAGCGTATCTGGTGTAGAGAAACTTGACTGAACTTCGATTCATTTTAGCACAAAGTCTTGTTGTCTTCAAAACTTTCAAAGCTAAATTGAGTTTTTATGCCTGAAGATAAACATACCCATCCGGTTTCTTGTTGCTGAAAAATATTAGAACTCAATGTTGTAACGATTAAACTTAAAAATTTTCTTTTCGGAAAGGTTTTCCATTTAAAAATCGGAAATGCAGTAATTAAAACTATGAATTAAGCTGTCTCGATAAGAAAATTTAAAAACTTCACCGCATAAAAGTTTTACAAAACTTTTCATTTTATTAACTTGATTATTTTATGTGGAAATTTTATTCTCCAAAAATATTTTGTAATTAAGAAAAACAACACTCATTAAATCAATGATTAAAAATCTATCTTGGATTTTTTTGTTAAAAAATATCAGATCTTTGCACCGAGTTTAACTTTCCACAACGTCTAAATTAATCTTTCATAAACAGAATTATGTTTACTAATATTTCAGTACGGAACTAGTGAAACTCTCAGTTTTAAAATATTTGTTGTTGATAAAATTTTGCTCACACACACAAGAGTGTATTTCATTTGAAAGAAACAAAAGTATTTAATTTGATGCATTTCAATTTATTTTAATCTAATAAATATTTGTTTAACACTCTTTAAGAAACATTTTGGGTAAAATTACACATATGACATTCTAATATTTTGTGGTTTATTGAAAGTGATTTTTGTTATTACAAACTCATATAATTTTGAAATTGACAGTTTAAGTATTAAGTGAGACCTCCTGATGCTCAATGTACTTATCTAGTTAATGTTATTCATTTTTTTACATATTTACGTATTCATTCATTAATTATAATTCATTTACATTATTTTATTTATTAATTAACTAACTTATACATCTATTCCTATTTTTCCTTATTTATTCCATATTTTATTCAATTACTTGTTTTGTATAATATATTAATTACTTTATCATTCATTTTTTTCTTGTTCCATTATTTGCTTCTTTCTTCATTCATTTGAAAGTATATTATGAAAGTATTTTAATGAACCAAATAGAAAATATATATTTTATCGTAAAAATACTTTATTTTTCACTCTGTCACCCTGCCAAAAAAGAAAAATCTTATTATTATTTTTTTTTTTTTTTTTGAAGGTACAAATTTGTTACCAGAAATGAAAAACAATATTTCAGTGCAAATTTTATTATAAAACATATTGTTCTTTGTTTATCTACTCTGAACTCATGTGCACTATGAACAAATTTCTGATTTGTTCATTTTGATACGTGTATATATAGAAGTTGTTTAATTATTTCATTTTGCCCCACATTTCTCTACTAGAATAAAATATTAGTCATTTTGACCAAGAATATTATATTTCTCTAGCATTAAAATGTGCAATATGTTTTATCTCACAATGTTTTTTTAATTAAATATAAATTCTAACTGTATGATTTCGCCAAACTTTACTTGCTGGGTAAATAATTTAGAGGTGTTAAATTGAAGTTTGCATTTGATGCAAAATGTTCTTTACCAAGAAGTTCATACTAAAGCAGCTATCGTCTTATTTTAATGATTCCTTGAAAACCATAACAGAGCTGCTCGGAACGAAAAAGAAATCTTGATCTTCAAAGAGCTTTTTCCCTGTTAGAAGCAGTTTTACTCCATAAAGGAATTAATCTTTCAATTTCCAATACTTAAGCACTTAAATGCCCCTGCGTTTCTTCCAGATCTCGCACAACAGAAACGAAAAACTCTTCAGTGATGGTTACAGTTAAACAAACGACTCACAGTTTTCTCTAAATATCAAATTCTCCAATAAAAGCTTTGGAAGAGAAACTCTCTCCATCTGAACTCTTCCCCAGAGATTTCCGATGCCGACTGTCACGTGTGAAACGAAACATAAAAATAGGAAGAAAAAAAAAATAATATCAATATAAGGGAAGGTGGGAGCATTTCTATAACTACTTCTTGTCCTTATCGAAAATCCATAAAGGAAAAGGACTCATAGTTTCCTTATTTGTTTTCATTTTGGAACTGTTAGTTGTTTTGTGCCGTTCCTCCAGTCTACCGATATTTTAAGTTAAATGCCTTGAATGGATCTTGGATTTAAGTTTTAAGAAAAACGTTCTAAGGATCTGTTATCGGTTGGAGGGTTGTGAGAAATAGCGATCATGGTGGAAGAAAGAAGATGAGCTGTGTGGAGTTTGAAGTCTTAAACCATAAGGAATTGGATTTAAAATTAATTTTGAAGAGCTCTGGCGAGTTAAGTGTTAAAGTACTGGGAAATAAATAGAAAACCCACGCTTCAAAATCGATGAACTTTTTGCTCTGTTTTCAGTTCTAGACAATGAAATTTGTGTAGTGTTAAAGAGACAATGAAAGAATTTGTGCTAGATGTATGGGGGATCCTGGGATTGGGATTTTATGTAAAAATAAAAATTGGGCTCCGAAAATTCAGAAGATCTAGATAAGAAAATCCAAGGTTATAGTACTTATTATTCTTAAATTGTATTCACTTTTTACCTCTTTGTAATTGTTACTATTTTAGTTGCTCTATTGTTAGTTTATTCATCAGAAAAACAATCAAGTAGGAAAATATGATAATAAATACTAAAATTGATTTCAGTATATTTTTTCTTTTAGAACAATTAATTTTTGAAATTGGGTTAAAATCGTTAGTCATAAAACATGTGCAAGATATGAGAATTAAACGTACCGAATTTAAACAATCAATTAAAAAAAAAAAGTTTCAGCAATAGTAGGGCGGAATTGGCAAAATTTGGCGGCTGAAATCTTAGAGTTTGCCTAAAAAAATTTTTCGCTTCTGATACACCTGCGCTTTTTGTGAGCGGACAAAAGGAAAAATGGCGTCCTCGTAAGAAAAGGTACAAATTTCTCTCTTGTTTGCAATGGAAAACCCGAATCCGTAATAGCAGTGCAAAGAATATTTCAGACAGTTTGTGAAAGAAATTCAAACCAGAATAAGACAATTAAAAAATCTCACACTTTGCAAATAGTAATTGTAACACCATTTCAGTAAATGTAAAATTAAAACAATGATAAAGCTCAAATCAAAACTTTTTGAAACACGAACATAAAGTTATTCCTACTCTGATTATTTTACTAGATCTTTTGAAATTTAGTACCTTAGTAATCAGCCCCTTACGAAAGAATCTGAACATATAAATACATTATTATTCTCCTGTTCAAAACCTTAACAAAACCGTTTTAAAAATTACAAAACTAAAACTCTTGGATACACAAAAACCCAAAGAACACAAAAGAAGTAAGAAAAGACACTACCAATTCCCTTTTCAAAATAAAGGAACGCATTACTCTTCAAACAACATTTTATAACAGCGAAAAGAGAATATTATTGTTTTAATACTTATGGTTAAAAACCGAATTTTAAAACCTTAAACATTTTTTTTAATTTATCAAACTTTTAAACTTAAGCCAATTTTAAAACCTTAACACGTTTTTAAACTTTTGAATTTAGTAGTTTAGAAATCGCCCTCTTATGAAAATAAGTAAATAAATGCTAAATTTATTGCTTATTTTTGTGGTCAGAAACTGTACGAAACTTTTTCAAAAGATACAAAGCAAAATAGGTACACACTAATCCGAAGGAACTGCAGAGACTTAAGAAAGAAAACTAACAAGTCTGTTTTTTTTATTGAAATAAAGGAGAGTTATGATCACGGATTGCAAGTAGGGCAGCAGTGTATAAAGCAAAACTAGAAAATTATCACATCATTTTAATATATACAGTGCAAAATAAAATTTTAAAATTTAAGCAATTTTAAAATTTAAGCAATTTTAAAATATACAAAAAATATCTTAGATACACAACAATCGAAGAAACAAAAACTAAATAGGAAAATAACGTAAGAATTTCGTTTTTAAAATAAAGGATCGCTATGATCGGTCATCGAAAGCAGCAAAATTTTAGAACGGCGGAAAGGGAAAAATATCCTCTAGTAAGTACCATGAAAAACCAAATTTTAAATATATCAATTTTAAATTAAATATCAAAAACTTCCAATTTCAAGGTTTTTGCAAATTTCTAGGCTTAAAAAACTTAGCCCCTTACAAATAACCCCTTATAAAATCAATAAACAAGTAAGTATATCACTTATTCTTCTACTCAAAAACTTTAAGAAACTTTTCTAAACGATACAAAAACACAATTGGTACACTATAACCCAAAGGGAAACAAAAGAGACAAGAAAAGAAGCAACAAATTCCATTTCTAAAATAAAACAGCGATAAGACCGCGAATTGTAAGCAGAAAAATTTTAGAATAGCGAAACCAGAAAATTATCTACTCGCTTAAATTCGCTTAAATTCAAAAAAGACAAAATAAAATTTTAAAACCTTAGCAATTTTAAGCCTTTGCAAAATTTTAAACATTAAAAAATTTAGTTCCTTAACAATCATCTGCTTCTAAAAGATTACACATTCTTCTACTCAAAAACTTTGCGAAACATTTCTAATTCTACAAAAAACGAAATACTAAAAGATAAAACTAAAAAGAAGATATGTTAGATAATTAACCCGAAGAAACGTTAACTAAATAGGAAAATAAACTAAAAATTTCGTTTAAAAATAAAGGACCGTTATGACCAACCATTGAAAGCAGCAAAATTTTAGAACATCCAAACGAGAAAAGTATCCTTTATTACGTACAGTGCAAAACCGAATTTTAAAGCTTAGCCGAAATTAAAAACCTTCCCTAATTTAGAAACTTTTGAAAAATTTGCCTTAAAAAATTAGCCCCTAAGGAATAAGCCCCTTATAAAATAAATAAACGAGTAAATGTATTACTTATTCTTCTACTCAAAAACTTTAAGAAACTTTTCTAAAAGATACAAAAACACAATAGGTACACAATAACCCAAAGCAAAACAACAGAAACAAGAAAAGAAACTACCAATTCCATTTCTAAAATAAAACAGCGATACGATCACGCAGTGGAAGCAACAAAAGTTTAGAACAGCGAAACGAGAAATTTATCAACTCGCTTTAATACATACCGTGCAAAACCAAATTTTAAAACGCTTCTAACAGACCGTTTTGCGAAATATGTATGAAGCATCAAGTTTGGTAAAACGCTCAATAGCACTCGGGGGGTTTTCTTAGTGGTAAACACTTTCGCTGGAGTATCTATATATAAGGCTCTCTATCCTTTTAAAATCCTCAATACGGAAGGTAAAGTAAGAAAAATGTAATATCTTCGGCGAGTATTGGTGATGGAGCGGGCCTGATGGATTATGGATGGTCACGGAACTGTTCCGGAATGTTTTGTGGGAGACGAAAAACGTTTAGAAAGATATTTGAGGTCTTTTACTTATTATTTAACGTATTTTTATTGCTAAGCTTTCAATCGGACTTACAGCTGGAGAAATACTATGCTTTTTTACACTTACATAAGATTTTAATACTTTTTTTGGATTTTAATAAATATTAAAAATCCAATCGTTAAATTTCACAGTAATAAACTGTAAAGCTATCAATTTTAGTTTCGTAAGGTAAAGTTAGAAATTTTACAGTTTATTGCCGTAAAATTTAGCTGCGTTATACTGTAAAAACAGCAGTATAATACTTGCAACAGAGGTTCCAGTTTAAAACTGTAAAATGCACGGTAATAAACCGTGAAATTAGCAATTTTGCAGTTGGTTACTGTAGAATTAGCAATTTTACAGTTTAGTGCTGTAAAAATAGAAATTTTATAGTTTAGTACTGTAAAAATAGAAATTTTATTGTTTATTACTGTAAAACTAGCAATTTTTACAGTTTATTACTATAAAATTAGCTGTATTATACTGTAAAAACAACATTCATTTTTACAGTGTATTTTTATCACTACGCTTAAGTTTTTCAGAGATAAATAAACTAGGAATGATTTTTATCCTTAAAGTCGATAAAAGTTATACACAAAATAACAATAATGACAACAGTAATAATAATAATACAGTGACCGTCTTTTATATGAATCAGGTTTGTTCTAATCAGTACTGATTTAATACAGTGGCTGATTCAATAAAGTGGTTTAATCAATAACGCTGGATATTGTTCTATTTCTGGCGATATGATTCATTAAAGCGGCTGATTTAATCAACCACTGATTTAGTCAACCGGTGTCCACTGTTACAATAAATATAAAGATAAAGAAAACAATAACAATTGTTTGTTTTTTTTGTTGTTGTTGAATTTGTTATTATTACTATTTTTAATTTTTATTACTATTATAGTAATAATAATAATAATAATAATAATAATAATAATAATAATAATAATAATAATAATAATAATAATAATAATAATAATAATAACAATAACAATAATTATGATGAAGCCAATAATTATTGTATTATTATGGTAAAAATAAAAACAATGATAATGAATGAGGCAACATAGTCGGTAATGCCAAAGAACCGGTTTCGAATCCAATGCTTTCAACCAGGCGCGAAGTATGTTAACGGCAGTTTAAATAGCACAACGTACATAGGCGTAAATAAGAGGTTAAAATAGGTGCTCGATTAAAGAGCTTCATCATCACCACTTATTTCAAATTTTTTAGCACAGCAGTTTCAAAGTGCAATGCACCTAGAACGATCATAAAGTGTTCTTACACCATCAAATTTCACAGCAATTATTTAGAAATTATTATTATTTGTAATTTTACAATATTTGTAGATGTAGAAAAGAAACTTCATAAGATTTTGTCATGTGACGACAAGAATAATGAATCAATACCGCCCTTTGAAACAGAAAAAAATGGGGGGGGGGGGAAATGAAGCCGTGCACCGAATGTTATTCAAACGAAAAAGAATTGTAAAAGCTATGTGGGCCGAGTGCAAAATATTTTTTTAGTTGTGTGTGTGTGTATCCTGCAAAAATTTAAATAAAAATGGATTTTGATTCTAAGGACCTTATAAAAATAGCATCGACATAAAATCAGAAAATGAAGATAGCAGACAATAGGAATCGATATAGTTATGAATCGTTGCAATAGAGATCAGACATAATCCGATATCACAATCATTTTTCCCTTTTAGACAAGACACGTATTGATAAAGTTATTCCTATAAAATTCAATAACTTGCACGTAGCAGGCGTCCTTTAAAATAAGCATCCAGAATTAAGCGAAAGGTAGCATCGTAAATTATGGAAATCATCAACTAGTTTTGCAGTGTGCAATGCAGTGAATGATAAAATTTTTCGGAAGTAAACTTTGCACACTTAACTTTATTATTGAGCAAATCGGTAAAAGTATTAAACTTTTAAACGTCACTTAAGATACTTTACGGTGTGAACCAATGCATCGCCATTTTGTTGTACACTGATTCGAAAAGAATGTATAGAAAAGCTGAAATGCATTGATAAGAATAGCAAAAAGTAAAGCTTTTTTATTTATTTCTCGCGCTTGTATTTTTTACAAAAAATACTGCAATGATCTTTATAACAATCCTTCTTATTTTTTTCTTTCCAAGTAATCAAAGTTTGTCAATTGTTTCCGGTGCATGTTTTTTTTTTGCAAAGTCATTCTTTAATGTAAGTAATGTATGTTTTTATGAACATCACGTTATCTGCTAGAGAGCGACCAGCAGTTAAGAGTCGAGACAGGCAAAAAAATAATAAGAAATTTCCAAGAAGCTCGTTTAACTTAGGTGCAAGCCCTTAATTTGGTAATAAACTAATTAAAAACCGTGAAATAAAGGATCTCTTAAGTTTTTCCAAAGAATGCACTAAAATTAACGCAGATGTTTTTTGTCACCATGACTTGACCAATTAAATTCATCGCAAAAAAATTATCTTCCTCAAATAAAAGTATTGTTGTCTACTTTTTTCGCATTGATCGTGCGGCAATTCCTTTTTTTTTTTCCTTCCCCTGTCTTACTCATAAAATTAGCGCTTATTCTTTAAACTTATGAATTTCTTGTTTTAAATACTTACATCAAAAATATGTTCTCCTTATTCCGCTTGCTAATATATATATATATATATATATTAGCAAGCATATATATATATATATATATATATATATATATATATATATATATATATATACTAGCTGACCCGGCCACGCGTTGCTGTGGCTAAGGTATGGGTTAAACTATATTGTTTCAATAGAAACGAAAAACTTTATTACCGTTATAGAGATCAACTCTATATAAATATGAATGCAGAGAGGTACGTTTAGAAAATACAATTCTGAGCAAAATCACTCTAAATTTTAATATTACACAGGTAAAAGTTCACAAATTACAGTTAAACCTTTTTTTATTACAATACAATTGAAATACAAAATCACAAAAAAATGAATATTGTATAACTTAAAAACCCGAAAAGGTACAATATTTACGAAGCAGTCGAATTTTGAATCGCAAACTATGAGGCGTATATTTATGTTACAAAGTAATGTGACTGTAAAAATAGTGTGTATAGAAATAATTTTAATCTTCGCACCTAAATAAAAGATATTAAAAAAAAGTTTTACTGTTATTTGCGAATTTTAACTGTGTAGAATTGAAAATTAGAGTGATTTAGTTAAGAATTTTATATACTGAGTGAACTACTGTACTATCTACGGTTATAAATGTGCAAATTGTCGTCCAAGAATACATTTGTATTTACTAAGGAAAAAAATAAAATAAATAAAAAATAAGCTATAATAGTAATAATTTGAAAACTTATGAATGCAGAGAGGTATGTTTAGAAAATACAATTTTGAGCAAAATCACTCTAAATTTTAATATTACACAGGTAAAAGTTCACAAATTACAGTAAAATCTTTTTTTATTACAATACAATTGAAATACAAAATTCAAAAAAAAAAAAAGAATATTGTATAACTTAAAAACCCGAAAAGGTACGATATTTACGAAACAGTCGAATTTTGAATCGCAAACTATGAGGTGTATATTTATGTTACAAAGCAATTTGACGGTAAAAATTGTGTGTACAGAAATAATTTTAATCTTCGCACCATAAAACAGTACATTTTGCCTCCTAAGAATTTGCTTTTTGAATAGTAAACACCAAATGTATTGTTGAACGATAATTTGCAAATTTATTGCTGCAGATGGATACGCTTAGCAAATACAATTCTGAACTAAATCACTAAAAATTTAAATATTACATAGGTAAAAGATCCCATAATGCAGTGAGCCTTTCTTTGTCGAAATACACCTGACATAAAAATTACTAAACAATATGAATATTTTATAACTCAAAGCTCGAAAAAGGTATGATATTTTTCACCAAAATAATTTTCCTAAAAAAATAGTTATACCTAAACATGAGTGAAAAATATTTTTAAAACATACAAAATAGCATATGTTAAGTATCTAAACTGTTTTAATAAATTGAGTTAAGTAATGGAGAAGTAAGCAAATAATACTTTTCCGAATATTGATTTAATAATACTTACACGCACAATTTAAATTAAGAGAATCGGGACGAATATGCCAGAAACCGATTTGACATCCTTGATTGTTACCACTATTGCTTTTTGCTTCCGAAGCAACTAACAACCCAGCAGCAGATTTTATCTTATAGAAGCCAAGAAGACAGAAAAGCTGGTAGCTAAATAATTTGCAATAAAAAATATATTGCGGTCCTAAATTGAGATAAAAACTATCCTATCATTTAAGTTGGACCAAACTGAAACTGCGTGCAAAATTTGGTTAAAATCCATTGGCCACAAACACAGGGACATGTAATTTTTATATATTAAGATACTAGCCGGGTACCCTGCCCTGCCCGGGTTTCGCCGGGTATGGTGTTTTAGTGACTCTCGTTCATGAATTTTTCAACATTAAAGTGCATATCTATATACACACTAATTCTGTAAACAATGGCAATTTTTTCTGTCTGGACAAACTAAAAAACTGTGTTACACACCGTAAATAACAAATGCAAGCTACAAATAATGTTTAGGTAAATCGGAAATGTTATAAGCTTGGTACTGGGTGCGGCGGAGAAACTTGCAGACTTGAAAAGTCAACTAAGGGAAAAGTACTTCATGTACCAGTTTACTACTTTTTATAAGATATGGTACCCATTCGGAATTTTTATATTAGTTAGATTTAAAAACTACATCGGGAAAAATGACGGCCCCTGTTAATGATGCACTCATGTACCCTAGATTTGTTGCACTCTTTGGAGCATATCGACTGTTGGGATGTTGGTGATAGTAAGCCGGATGCTATTCTTCAGGCGTTGCAGGATCCGGGGCTTGTCGTTGTAAACGGTCGATTTGAGATACCTGATAAAATATAGTCACAGCGTGTCAAATCGGGGGAGCGGGCCAGCCACGATACGTCACCTTTCAAGGAGACGTTATTACTCAACTGGTGAACCACAGCAAGTTTGTATGGATGAAACTGAAGTTTGTTGTGAAGAATTCGTCTCAGTGTCCAATCAAAAATCCCCAAAAGCAGCAGCGTGTTTAAGCGCCAAACGCCTAGGAGAGCGCAAAAACGACTCCCTAACTTTTTCGACGTGTTCTAGGGTTTTGAAAATCTGTTGACCTCCTGAGCATCTTTTTGCCACACTCCCACTTTCCCTGAATGTTTTCACCCACAAAACAGTCGATTCCCAGAACAACGGGCTGAATTTTGAACCGAGTTCGGAAGGCACGTTGAGTGGCGACCACCGAAAGATTATTTGAGAAGTAAGATTCGGCATCGAACGCTCGTTGCTCCTTTGTCCAACGCGTGGCGACAACTAAACTATAAAATAATAAAACTTCAGGACCCTCTCTTTAAAATGAGATTCTTCCCACTCCTTTCTGATCACTCCTTGCTAATTAGCATCCAATTAAAATCAGCAAGTTTCTCTGCCACATCCTGTAAATTAAAATAAATATACATTTGCAATATCAATCGCACTGGAGTCAAGTATTTCCAAACATTACACGTAAAATAATTCCCATCATTAGTTTATATCCTTATGACTACATTGGTGAAAACATTTTATGTATACCTAATTCAGAAATTTTTTTGACTATAAACACTTTCTATTCTATTGCCAAAATCAATTTTTTTGTATTTCACCCGTTTGCGATTGTTGGCTCAGATAAATAAAAAAATCCTTAGAAGGCAATAAATTCCATACTTACTCTAGAGAAGCCTTGGTTCAAAATTTTCAATATGATCACAATCAATATTGTTGCTGCATGGCACCAAATTTTTGCACCAACGGGTTGAAAATTTAATCATTTAATGGAGAAACTATATGAAATTTACTATTTTCCATAATAACTTTTTTAAACTAAGATTTTTAGAAATAAATTATAGCTTATCCTGCTCCCTGTTACTGCAGCTATCTACGGTGAAAAAATGGTTAAAATCGGTCCAGTAGTTTTGAAGTTTACCCCGGACATACGCATACAAAAGTAGTCTTTTATGTATATATATATATATATATATATATATATATATTTAATTTCGTTTCCAATTACTACTTTTTTAAGCCGTGTTTTTTACTTAATATTAGATTTATTCACATTTGGTTTTGCTGCGCATACAACTTATTTTTTAATACCTTTATCTGTTAAAGTGTTTAAATTTAAAAAAGTGCTTTTCTTGTGACGTTTACTAGAACTAAAATATTTGAACAAATAATCTGAAATTTAATACATTATTAATTACGGGCATAGAAATTCGAAAATAAAAGATAGTTTCAATTTTACTGTTGTTTCAATGCTGATAGTTTCAATAACCTGACCTCAGTCAATCTTTGATTGTCTGAGGTCTAAACTAAATTAATCAGAGAGAATATTTGTTTAAAATATACGATATCATTTTTAAAGATTGAATGTCACGATAAAAAAAAAACTAAGTTCTTTTTAGTTTTACTTTACGTTGAGCCAATTTGCGATTCAGTGCAACCACCGCTAATATGACCTCACAAGCCTTAAGTTTCAAACAACAGCATTATTTAAACCTATAAATGTAAGCACTTTGCAGAATCATCGGAGTCGTTTATAGCACCATTTTCTTTTTATTGGTTCTATCGTTTACTTGATCCAGAATCACGTTGACTCAAATAGTTCGACTCTAGTCGCTCGAACTGCTGCGATATTGAAAGAATAAATTATTACTTTTGTTAAAATAGTGGTGAAGAAAGCCAGCTTTCTTTACCGGTAACGCACTTTGACTGTTGTCTTTGTGCTTGGAAAATACCTCTTCTTCTTTTTCCGCAAGCAGAATAAACGCTTTGAAGGTCAGACGTCTTGTTAACTGAACCATCCATACTAGAACCGCTATATAGACAAACCGACGCATCAAGCTTTAGTTTCACCACTTTGGATCCAACTTATTTACTTTTGCTTTCATTTTTCATTGTTGCGGAGTAGGGTTACTACAGCAAAAGTTCAAACATTACCAAGATTTGCCAAATTCATGTGCCGCTAATAATTGCTCACGCTGAAAATTTACCAAAACGCAATAACTAGCCAGAAAAGGCAACCACTCATCAACCAGTAGAAAGAAATAGCACGAGCTGGATCCAGAGTGGTGAAACTTAATCTTGATGCGTCGGCTCGCCTATTTAGGGGCCTTAATCCATACTAAGGCCCCTATATAGACGAGCGGACGCATCAAGATTAAGTTTCACCACTTTGGATCCAGCTCGTGTTTTAATATTTGTCTTCTCTATTAAGTGTTGTCTTTTCTGGCAAGTTATCGCTTTTGGTAATTTTTCTCTGAGCAATTATTAGCGGCACGTGAATTTGGCGAAGCTTGGTATTGTCCCAAAACTTTCTTGTGGTAACCCTAGCTTCGCAACAATGAAAGTTAAAAGTAAAAGTTAATGAATTAGATCCAAAGTGGTCGAACTTAAGCTTGATGCGTCGGCCTGTCTATATAGCGGCTCTAACCCATGCTAAACGCTGCATGTGACGAAGTTCACTGCGTGAATTTCTTGGTGGTATCTTTAAGAAAGCAGTCATTCCGGAGGACTTACAAACCTTGTTATCTCATTTTGCGTATACTATACGAAAATATCAGGGAAATTCCTATTATTAAATTCGACTTCTCTTCGAGTCACACTTTTACATTTATAGAGTATCCAAGGCAAACGTTTTTGAGCTTCTTGCACACTTGATCCCATTATCAACCTGAAAGAGATAAATTGAAAATTATTTGCTAGTTTTTAAATAAATTTTTGATTTTTACATTAACTTATTTCTTTTTTTATTTTCTTTATTTATGTTATTGCTTATTACCTAGCGTTGCCCGGTTTTGCATTATGTTTAACTAATTTCATGCTATAATGAAATAGGTGAGCCTTAAATTGATAATTAATTGTTAGTCGTAATCTTTGTTAGAAAACACTCATATTTAAATGTGTTAAATTTTATCAATTTGCATGCTTAAAGGCTTATCTTTATTCTATATATTAAAAATTGAAAGAAAATGGACATTTTGACGCAAAAATTTGAATTTTGAGCTTTTTGGATTTTTTAAAAATTTCAAAACCCCACCTATGTGAATTCTAGTGCACCAAGGAACCTCTGTGCCAAGTTTGATGAAAATCTGATGAAAACCGTGGATTTGTATAAGGAACAAGCATACAAATATGCATACATACATTTTATACATATAGATTTGTTTATTTTATTTTTTTACTTATTTTATCTATTTTATAAAGCACTTTTTAACTCCGCCACACTCAGTTAAAAGCATTTCTCGTTTTCATTCTTAGTTTAAAAACTGAAGAACAAAATGGCGCAGGTACGGGTACCTGCATTTCCTTGGAACTTTTGTGTCATCGTCTTATCAATATTTCGTCACCATTCATTTACCGCAAATCGATTAATCGATGCTTCAAACGTAGCGAAACGATTCAGCTTGACAGAGTTAATCGGATATTGAAGCATTAAACTTCATTTATTTCAGAAACTTTAATGCTGAAATTGGGCATTTATTTAATTTTAGAGAATAATTTGCAACAAGCTGGATTAAAACTTTATCTTTTGCTGTTGAGTAAGTTTTATTCCGAGCTGTGGCAAACTATATGCAAACGATATCGCTTTGATATTACATTAAAGTGTTTTAAATATTATTTTTAAAACTGAAATCACGACGGTATATATTTTTCTACTATGAATATTTCGTCGATTTTTTAAACTACTTTTTTCACAAAACAAAGCAAATGCTAAGTATTTAGAAAGTTTTTCTATCCCTTTTTCCATTATAATTATTGCTTCTAATTAGATGTTTAGATGCATGATTTTATTCTGGAATTTATTTGCACTAGAAAGTATTTAAACTCATAATTACAGAGTACTGTGTCCAGTAAATGAATATTTAATCACAATCTTTTTCGAAATTTATAACATCGTAAAAATAAAACTAGCATTTCGTACGTGCAGAAATACAGCTAGTTTCTCTCTCTTTTTCTCTCTTAAAGCGTAAAAAAAATGCTTGAAATTACTTTAGAGATGTAAAATTTACGAATACAGTGATCAATTCCATTTAAAAAAAAAAATCTTCTACGGATGAGGTGGAAGATGAAAGCCAAGTGAGAAATGCGTTTTTTTAATCAACTAGACTCGTTGTTCATTTAGTATTCAAGCTAATAATAAAGCATTCAAATATAATATTATCCAAAATCTAATTCCTTTTCTTCCTTCATTTTGCACTACACGTATATACGTTGCACGATACGTGTTTCGGACTTTTAATGCGTGAAATACCCTTTCTCTTAATACAATTTCTGTAAAATTGTTACTAGCATTTCGTTTCCAGTGCGTTGTCCCAGTTAACAACATTCTCACATAAATATAAATTATTTCTCTCAGACTGTATTACTTTATATTGTTAAAATCCCTCTTACTTTTTTTTACGCGTTTTTCCCTCTAAAGTTTATCACTTAAACTTAAGCATATGCTATGACTGTAATACGCCGTCTTCTGCTTGCATTCATTTTCCTTCTTGTGTTAATAAAAAATTAACTAAGTATTCTTCATAGTTTTTACGTTCCTTTTTATTAATTTTCCACTCAAGAATGCAAACTACCGAAGATTTTATTCCATCAAAGAAAAAGACCATTACCGAGACAGAAAACATTATCCAAGATGATTACATATTCAAGTGCCCGAAATGAGTTGAAATGAATAATTCGAATATACCTAGAAAGAAAAGGAGGGATCGCAACCCCTCAGAAAAATATAGAACATCCATTTCCAAATACATGAAAAGATCAGCTTTATGTGGCCCATTCACATGTTTTGATATTGCTTTTGCGACGTAATGGCCCTCAAGTAAGGATGGAAAAAAATGGAGCATATAACATCAATAAAGTTAGAACCCCTTAAAGTGTTTTTTCTGACACCCTCCCACCTGACATTAAACGATCTTCTGATCTCATCAAAGATCGTTCCCAGCGTGGAAAACTTCACATCAGGCCAAAACTAGGTAATGACTGCTAAACGAGAATCCTGTACAGCACCATGGTTGGCTAAGTTACGGTTGAAAGTAAAAAAAAAATGGACTGTCAAGAAAAATTCAAGTTCGTTTGAGTTTGAATATATTATCACTGAAATTTTCCGGCATTATATGGCTCTGGACAATCAGCATAAAAAGTGTAAAAAACGTATAAAGTAACTTGACGTTTTGTGTGAAATTTGTTCGGAGTGAAACTGGCATAGATCTAAATTCCTCTTTTGTGGAAAAGTTTTTCCGTGGTTTGGAAAGAAAATTGTTTGTTTTGAAACACCTTTCTTAAACTTTTTTAAAAATATTTGAGTTAATGATCTGGAATAACAGACGAAGAGCTTTTTATTTCATGACGTCATTATACTAGACACTCTACTAGAAAGAATTTTCAATCCTTAAAACTTTGCTCATATTTTTTAATGAGAAGAAAGTTAAGCTAATACACTCAAATTTAACTCATTCTTATAATCTGGCGTGAAAGATCCAAAAGAATTATTGACTGGACAATTTTTGAACAACTTAAAAATGTTTAACGTTAGCGTTGGTGAGATAAATTTAAACATTTTCATCTAAAAGCTAACAGCACTAAAAAAATTATTTCAGCACCGAAGAATTGAGAGAAAATGTAAAGATTCTGAATATATCTTTTTGTTTTGAGTAAAAAAAAACTCAAATGCAGCTTCTCGTACACTTATAATTGACAAAAATTAGAAATTGATTGATCGAAATAAAGTAAAAGGAATTCAAAGTATAAAAAAATTACAAACTATTTTATTTTAGATATTAATGAATATTAATGCGTAACATTCATGAGTTTCAAAACTAAAAATCACAATTAGTTTAAAAACTACTTTTACTGATTTTTGTCTTTGACAACAGCTAAACGCTAAAAATAAAAATTAATTTCGAACAAAATTTAAAAGTTAAAATTTTGTGCTTTTTAAAGGGGAGAGGCAAAGATTCAAATTGAAATAAACTAGCTGCAGAAAAGAAGAGTTGTTGTTAATGAATATTATATGATCCAGCTAAAATCAGGGTTCCTTGAAATGCACAGTACACGAATCATTCTTAAGTTTATATGATTTTATCCTTATCCCTTTTTTAAATGGGTCCTTGGAGGAAAGTTTTGATTGTGTGTGTGTGCTGTAAATAAGCAATTATGTAAAAAGGTGTGTTAGATAAAGCATGATGGTTAAATATTAAAAGCTTTCTAGTAAAATTTAACTTCCATGTTAGTGAGAACTCCTCAATAAATAGAGGAAAACTTAGATGAACAGTCATCTAAGGCAAAAATCTCATCAGGTACCAGTTAAGAGATGCGTTACCTATTCTTTAAACTGTCTTTAATTGCAGACTAGATTTTCTTTTTATTACTTTGATGAATTTAGGGTTGTTTCTAGCTTCTGATGACTCACTCTTACATGTTGCATAAACAACTCATTACGGAAAATTGAATGACTTCACCAAACATTTACTTTCATTGTCAAGTTCAAGATGCGGTAACACTTTACATAATGTGTTCAGGAGAGAATTACATAATGTGTTTATTACTCTACAACGCAAAAAGGTTGAGAGTTCAGGATTTCCATGTAGTACAGGGACCATTTTTGGAAGAAAAAAAAAGAAAAGAAAAAACAGTCTTCTTACGACGCTTGAGACGATGAAGATGCAGTTAATTTCATTATTCGGAATCGAGTATGGAAATTGTACGTATAGTTTATTCATTTCTGGTATTAAGCAGATTTAAAACTAAAAACGCAAGGTCAAATTATCAGTTAGAAAGAAGGTAAAAAATGTTTTATATTACTGAGGTTTAATTAAATTACTTGAATTTCGTAGGCTACTTTGCTTATGCTGCTCGCGACGCTTGTGTTGAGGTGATCTGAATTCCTTTTGACCAAAGTACGTAGTTATTTTTTTAATTTAAAACACTCAATTTTTCTTTATTAATTTTAACTGTTGTTTTTTACTATTTCGCTGTATTGGTATTTCTAGTAGCAAGATTTCGCTGTGTTACATTAACTACGTAACCATTTCAGCATACGAAACATTCAATGTGATCAATAAAATAACTGTGGAAGAAATGAAACTTGGGTGCCATGATTTTATTGGCGTAAAAATCATCACTTTCGTAAGACGAAGGGGTATTTTAAATTCTACATAAACTCTATCTATTCATAACTCATCGCTGCTTTTGATCAGGTTTTATATCAGCGAGGTCCAACCTTTAATTATCCGAGGGCCAATAAAATTTTAGCATAGGATTGTAAGGGCCAGAGTATTCCAGAAATAATACGAATTACATATTTTATTCAAAAATTTTCAAAAAAAAAAAAAAGAGTAATGTGCTATTTTAATACTTCTACATTTTACAGTAGAGTAATATCAACTGCTTTTCCGATACACGTTAAACTATGTCCACCGTAAGTTCATGAATGACCATTACAGGGGACATGAGCATTCCCATGCTAAGAGTAAAAGGGGTATCTGGATTCGAGATCAAACTGAGACATTACTCTTTAAAGTTTTGCTCCACCATGTATTTGATTCAGAAGGTGCTTTTTCAGAGGGTGTTAAAAAACATGTCCCGTTCTCGAATGACCTTATAATATTGTATTTAGGGAAAATAGATCATAAAAACCCCCCTGGTTGGATAACTCAGTATGATTAAAAAGTGCAGATACGACTTTTGTGCATAGCATGGCAAATATAGCAAGAAGGGCAAACATTTTTTTTTTCAACAGTTAAATTAAAATAGTTTTCCTGTAACAAGGGTAAGGGTCAACAAAAACGAGTCTGTGTTACATGCGGCCCACAGGTTGAACCACACTGCTTTATGACAAAACATATTGCTATGAACAATGACCACAAATATCATTTCCAACAGGCAGACTACAAAAAATTCTCCACTTGAGGTATCCCAGTCAAAAAGACTTACACCGCTCTTCCCGGGTGTAAAAAAACCGCGCTGCTAGTGGCTCAATCCTTTTCCGATCTTCCGTCTGGTGTTCCAGAGAAGGTAATGATGGTTAAGAGAAGGGGCGATCGAAAAGGTCTCCGTTTCGTAAAGGGCTGCATAAAATGACCATTAGAGTGCCTGCCAGAATGGATGATGTTCTGCAAAAGGACCATCTGCGCCTTCGAATGGAGTTGTACCAGAATCGGTTCTCAGTGGGAGGGGGGGGCGGAATCAGGTGCTGATTTCTGCTCTTCGCAGTCTTGATGGATATGCTTCCACATCAGCTGCAGGAATGGAAAATTTCCAGCTTGAAATGTATGTTTCGGCCCTGTCAGTAATCTTCCGTAAAGATGCTGTTGGAGGTTTTTGTGCCGGATCTTTGGAGAATTGGGGCTATAAAGAGAAAAGGGAATTATGCATTCGAAATGGCTTTAAATAAATGATACAGATAGGAGGATTACGCTTTAATTTAAGCTCGTTTAAGAGTTTCTTTTTTCTAAACTTCTCATATGTTTATATAAATGAAACATATATCACACATATTCATGAAAATGTTTTTACTTTCTTTTGGTACTTCAGCATATTCTTTTCTATTCCAGGAAAGATTATAATGGAGATTGCTCAAACCATTTGGAGAATTGAGACATTTTTAAGCATATACAGTGGTCACCGCTTATATGAATCAAGTTTGCTCCAAACAGATTTGACTTAAGATAGCGGCTGATTCAACAAAGCGGCTAATTTAATAAACATAGATAGTATTCTGTTTTTGACGATATGATTCATTTACCGCTGATTCCATTAACCTCTGATTAAATTAACCAGCGTCTACTATATTTGCACTTTTTTTCTTAAATTTTAAGCTTAGTCCTTTAATTGTGATTTATTCGTAGCAAGAAACTATTATGCAACATAATATGAAAAATCAACCTGCGTTAAAAGATATTTATTTTTCTCTACTTGTTGCGGGCGAGACCATACGCTCGTTCCAGGAACAAAGAAAGTGGCTAATTCCAAGAGCGACGTGCAAATAATTGCGAAAACCGTCTCATTTGAGCTAATTAATTGGGCAATCTCCCTTATAATCGCTCCTAGATTAGAAAAGAATCTGCTGAAGTGCCAAAAGAACATTTTTTTAATTCCTTACATTCAAATGTATCACAATTAAAAGCCAAGTTTAAAATTCCGAGAAAAAAGTGCAAATGTATGCGTAAAAATATCACACCCGTTCTAATGGATTGAGCAAGATATTATTCCCTCAAACCTCTTCGTTGATTTCATTCCGTGTACAATAGGTAGAAATTCGTATGGTACTTTCTAAAATTGATTCCTATCGACGTCATGTCGTTCTATTATATGTTTTGCTATGGGCTTAAGTTAGAACAATGTTTGCAAAAAATTGTGAGCAAACCTTCGGAGGGCAAGTTTGGCAGAAATGTAGTAAAATCAGACCTCTTTTCTTTGTGAACATAGACATGAGACAAATGGAAACGAACTGAAACGAAAATTTACAAGTAGGATTCACAAATTATTTTTTTTAATTTGGAAGACCATGTCTGAAGTCTAAACTCTCTTTGAAGTTCCTAAACATTGTTTAACGCCCGAAATTATGTGTTTTATGTCTATACCGATTGAAATATATCAAAGAGAATTGAATTTAAGATGTCTCTCTTTCGCTCAAAATTTACCTAATTACTTTTCCTCCCGCGAAAAAAGACTACACAGTAACGTGCATACAATTTTTGTGAAAATCATAATTTCAAAAAACTTAAAATGAAACATATCGCTGCAACGTAACGTAATGTATACGTTACGTAAATAAAAGTATACGTGAGAGGAATTGAATATTTGTTAGTACAAATTTCAACTCAGCTCAAACGTCTAGGACCTGATCAATGGCGCACCCACGGGGGGAGCTAAGTCGCTTAAGCCCCTCCCAGAAGTATCAAGATGAACTCCCTTGATTGAACCAAAATCCTTAAAATGCGTTTTTTGGACTTAATTTTTTGGAAATTTGCCAAGACATAGCCCCCAAACCGTTTCTAATTTCATCAAAAACGACTGCAGTTTTTTTCTTTGGGACTTCAAATTCGAAAACCTTCCGAAGGAGGGCCACTTAGCCCCTCCCAAGAAACACTCCTGGGGGCGGCACTGGGCCTGATTACTGAATAGGCCAACTAGGCCGTGGCCTAGGGACACCACATTTTAGGAGCTTCCAAATGGAAAAAAAAAATGCTCTAGTTGATGACTAAATTTGCTTTATCCATTTCCTAAAATTGTAAAGCCTCAGTACAGGGGGCTCTAAAAAATTATTTAGCCTAGGACCACCGTAATATTTTGATCGGGCCCTGCAAAAGCCCTCGTATTCTTATATTCACATTTGCACAAATAGCATGCACAAACTCCAAATAAATGCAGCTCTTAAATTAGATGATTAATGATTTAAAATCTGAAATAAAATTTTACAGTTCATCGCCATTTGGTGTTACTTTTTCCAAAAACTCCCCCTGTCCAACACTCATTAGATGTAGAGGGTAAAAAACTTGGAATAAACTAATCCATCATTAGAGTTGTGTCACAATCATTCATTTGCATCTGTCAAATCACCAAATAATTTAAATGCGTTTCTTGCCCTTTTCATTCGTTTTTAGACTCTAAAAACTCTTAAAATACAAAATAAAACTTTTTCATTGCAAAAGGGGAAAAAAAGTTCTCCCAACTCTTAATCGTTGCAAAACGGAAACTGTTTAGAAAAAATATGGGAAAAAAAGATTCGGATGAAAAAAATCAACATCACAGCGAAAGCCTTTTACGGAATCTTAAAAACTTTTTTTTTCTTATCTGCTCCACTTTTCTTGCTTCCATAGTGCTCAAAACGGTATTTTTTCCTTTGTTTATTACTTTAAAAAAAAGCTCAGCTTTTCTTTTCTTTACTTTGATAATCTCATGGTACATAACGAATTTAAAAAAAAAAAACTTTAAAGCGAAAACACAAACTTTTATAAAAGCGAAAAAATATCGGTCTGGACTGAAAATATAGCAAAAAATATACATTAAACTATTGGGATTTCGTGGTTAGGAAAAAAACCATATATCTAACGTTTTTATAAATACAGGACGGGCAATATTCTAATATGCCACCTTTTCTTTCGGTGAGCCCCCTTTTCAGATTCATGTTTAAAAATTACAAAATGATTATTGCCAAATTCTGACTTCACAGTGCATTGAAATGGAAGAAATGATTATGTATAGTTACATAAGAATGGAATTGATTATATTGTTTTGTCTAGTCTCCACTTTTGCCGCGTGTAGAAATTATTTAAATGTAATGAAGACAGTTCCTACTTTCCTGATTACCATTACAGCTGCAGCCTTTTTCTTTTTTTTTTCATTTATCCAAAGCGGGGACTTCGTAGAGGACTTCTTAAGAATTATTACCTGTGTCTCCAGTTCAAACAAAAAAGCGTCTGTAGAAGAATGTGTATACAAAAACAGAATAACTTTTTGTCTGTTTGATTCCCAAAGCAATATTAGAAAAGAGACCTGAGAGAAATTTACATTAATTTTCTTTCTTTTTCTGCGCTATTGCCTTTATATAAGGTAGATTATATGAACTTTTTCACTTGGCGAAGCTGCTCATATGGTCTGCCCCCTTTTGAACCCTTTTGAGATTTGGATATACCCTTTTATTGAAAAATATATTTCTGAGTGAAATCAGAAAAAATAAATAATAGATCAGAAAGATAAAATCCACTTTTTCTCTACTCTCTCTCTCTCTCTCTCTCTCTTGTATGTAAGATGAGTTGGAATAAGTTATTTTGTGCCGGTGGCAGTGCGACAAGCGGCTAGAGCCCCACCCTAAAATGTTAGTCAAAACTGCTAAATAGTTATTTCAAATTCAAAGCTCGCAGTCTTCATTACTTATTATTACTTATACGTTTATTTTATTTTACTTATTTGTTGGTCTCTCCAAAAATATTTTTGGCCTACCCTGAACATTCATGTTATCTACGGCCCTGTTGATACTTCCCCAAAAGGGCAGAGTCAGTAACCTGTGTGTGTAACTTTTTGTAACCCGCATTACGTCGACAAAACCGAATGGAGGCACTTAGCTGCTATTTTAACCATTGCTTTCTACCCCCCCCCCTTTTTTTTTTTTTTTTTTTTTTGAAAAACGGCTTTTATTTTCGATATTGAAAGTTATTTATGAAATAAAGAGGAAAAATCCAAATAAAAAATGCATTCTGACTGTGACGTAGTCCAACATTTCCCCATCCTATAACTTTTTTTTTTCGTCTGGTTTGTTTCCCATCACACCACAAGTCGTCGTCACTACGCTTTGTTAATTGAATTTTATCTTTTGTCTGAAATGTTGAAAAGTACCTGTAAGTTGCGTCATCATTGCATCAAAGCTTATTGTTATCCTAAAATCAGGTCAAAAACTTTTGCTTGTTGTTACAGAGTTTGAAATTGATCAATTTTTTTGTTTCCAAGAAAACAAAAATAACTTTGCAAGATAAATCTCTTATTTACTTTTCAAAAGACGCATGGAGAGCACATGTTTATGCTAATATCAATTGTATTTACACAACGATTGATAAGAGCAGAGTGGCGCAGTGGAAGCGTGCTGGGCCCATAACCCAGAGGTCCGTGGATCGAAACCACGCTCTGCTAAGCAACTATTTTGAAAACTTAGAAAATTGCGTTTAAAAAAATTGGATCACTTGATTATAAATTGTAAGATCACTTTGAAAAGTTGATCTTAAAATAAAACTGCAGGTATATCGAGCTATTAAAGCATTTTTTTAATTTTAAATTTACTAGACATTATAAGCTATCAACTTGGCACCTTTTTTGAAAACATTCACTGATTTTTCCCGACAGTAATAATTAACTAGCACATATCATCCGTTCACTGACAAAGGAGAGGGAAAGAAAAAGTATTTCGGATTTCTCTCTCTTTTTAGTTTCAGTAATAAATATTATGTGTGGTGTGGTAGTTTCGATAAGAAAAGAAAATCATAACTACTTATTTACTGAAAAAAGGAAACTTTTTTTAAAGTTAAAAAATGCATTGGGGGGTGGAGGAAGGGGTCTAATTCCTTAGTTTGCATAAAATTTCAATCATTAATTATTTCTTTGTAAGACGTTTGAAAAAAAAAGTTGAAAGGAACAAAATACTTTTTTGGTATATTTCAACAAAGATACTTAAGTTCATAAATGATTCTTAGAAGTTACAACTTCTAAGGCATTTGAACAACTTAGTAGTACATTTCGCGCATCAAGGAGCAGAGTGGCGCAGTGGAAGCGTGCTGGGCCCATAACCCAGAGGTCCGTGGATCGAAACCACGCTCTGCTAGAAATTTTTACTATTTCGTGAATTTAAACTGACCAAAGGCAGCTCAAAATTACCATTTTAAGGTGTCAATTTCTTTTTTTTTTTTTTTTTTTCAAATTCATCTTCTTTACCCTATCTGCAGCGATGGCCTAAACTTGCGTTATTAAGATTCCAGTTAATGTGTATCGGACATCAATAAAGTTAACATAAAATTGCGTTTTTAAAATTTCAATTTGGGAAAATCCAGAGCAGTCCCCCGAATCGTCCTCTGAAATCACTAAATTAAGTTTTTAGGACTTCATCAGCATAAAAAATGCATGGAGAGAACATCCAAACTCCATTTATCTCTTTCAAGTCACCTGAAAATAGTTTGAAATCACTTTTTTAATGCTTTAACTTCGAAACATCTTCGTGAAAGACCTCAAACTCCCAAGTTCGCTAAAAACGGCCAAAATCTGCGTTTTCAAATCACCAAATCACAAGAGTTTTTTGGGATAGAATCAGTCCTTAACCCTTTCCTTCGAATCACCACAAGCACAACTTTTTTTTTTCAACTTAAGCTTCGAAGAATTGTAGAGAGAGAGCTCATTGATGAAGCCCTCAAACCTACTCTCCATTTCCCAATCGCTGCCAAAGCTATACTAAAACTGCTTGTGTGAGAAAGCCTCCGAAACCTCCCCTAGCAGCATCATCTCATCGGCCGATGATCGGCCATTCATCGAAACCCAATGAAATTCTCATCGGCCGATGATCCAATATGTCTCATTGGCCAAACAGAATCCGAGCAGCAAAATACGATGAGTTTTGCTCGAAATACGATGAGATTTGGAGCATTTTACGAGTAGAACAGTCCCGTGCCGATGAATTTCTTTGGGAAAGTTGATCGGAAGGATATCGTTTTAGGATGGAATATAGCTCGGCTTATTTTCGTCGGGAAAGTTGATCGGAAGGATATCGCTTTCCGATGAAAAGTAGCTCATCGAAAACCGTGCTCGGATACTGATCGGAACGATGTCATCGTGCGTTACGGGATCAGTTTGCGAGGAGTTCGATGATCGGCCGAGCAAAATCCGATGAGTTGATGCTACTTGGGTCTCTTTCTTACGTCATCAGAAGACAGCCTAAAATCAAGGGCACAGCTTCCAAAAAGTTTCTTGGCCCACCACTTTTAAGCCCCAATCGCCTATACTGCCTCACCTCACCCAACTCTTTTATAGCTTTTTGCCTTAGGTTGGAGGTTGGACCACACGAGGGGGGGGGGGGGCGGAACGTACGGTTGAGTTTAAGGGCGGATCAAAATTATGGGTCAGCATCTGGTTCAGAAGGGGGTCATTTTCGGAAAGGGTGGGGTCATAGTGAAATTTTTGTGCTAAAACGGGGGTATTCGGCGGTGTTTTCGAGCTACAAGTCTAAAAAATGCAGTTTTAGGCAACATTCTGCAGTTTAAGGGAATGGTCATGACTCCCATGATCCCCTCGGATCCCATGATCCCAGGCTCTGGATCCGCGCCTGGCTGAATTAGGAAGCCAACAGTGGTCAGCGGACGAGATGCGTTGTGCAAGGGAAGGTTCCGCACTGTTCGTAAGTAGTAAGCACAGCTCGGAGTTGACTTCTTACCCGCCCAATGATCTCTTAATAAATGACCTCTTTTAGGACCACTCATTGAAAGCAATACCTTTTTATCATTTCTTAGTAGAATTGGCTGGTTTCGTTGCACGTTTGGCTACACCGCAAAAAACTTTTGAACCTTTCTTTTCCCGGTCAGTCCAGTTAGTCTAAAGTTTGTCATTTTACAGATTCATAGCGCAGTTTTCAATTCTGAGTACAACGGATTTTTTTTTAAGTATAGAAAACTTTTCTTTAGCTGGTTTTAATTTCATAAAAAATTTATTCTTAATTTACAAAATTGGTATTTTCAAAGATAAGATCAGAGGAAAGTTCTCTACTTTTTTTACTACTAGAAGCGCCCAGCAATCTATTTATAGATCATCTATTATTTCAACTACAAAATACTATGAGTGAACAAAACTTGATCTTTACTCCATTTATGTAGTATAAAATGTAATTTTAAAATGTTTTTTAACAATTTTCATTTAAAAATAATTTGAGGGCTAACGGGTTAAAATGTGAATCCGACACACCACGAAATATGACATGTACCATACAAGTACCTCGTTGGCATGCTCTGATTCCCTGTCAATAGTAAGCTAGAAGTTTACACAAAATTCATGTCTAGAATTAAAAGAGGCTTTTAAAAACACTGAAGCGGCTTGTTATATTTTGAAGATGCTGCTAAAAAACGAAAAATCAAGTTCATGCTTTGATATTGAAATACTTCAACTGATGAATCATGATGCTAAGATGAATTAACTATGATCTGAAAAGTGATCATTTCTAATTGATTTTTTTTAAGCTTATTATTATTACTATTTTATCTTACTCTATTATTATTATTACTGTTATTATTATTTGAAGGTTTTTGTTTGTTTAATAAAGGACAAAACATTCAATCTATACAGTGGATCAATCATAGAGACGACTTTTAAGTCAACTTTTTATTCAGACAGTTATTTATTTCCTCTCTAGTTATGGCTGATAAGCCCAATTTCATGCACGAACTTCGAAAATAACATTGAGCAACATTTAATGTGTGATTTGAAAATATTATTTTGTCCATATTTTAGTGGAGCTCCTGAAAAATGTCTCGAAATTTGACTTTTTGCCGGAAAAAGTTTGTGAAGTGAAAATTGCCCACACTACACTTAGGAGGAAATATCGGTAGTCCTTTATAAATATACTTTATGTTTATTCTTCATGAGCGATCAATATTATTTGCAATATGATTATATTATTCTCCAGGGCCCCGATTGATATCACGGGGTCCTTGGCCCATTGCTTTTTCGGAGCCCCCGTAGTCAAACTTTCAATTTCAGCTGATGACTAAAACAATTGTACACTGCAAAAAATGAACTATTTTTTTACAGTATAATACTGGCAGCCAAGGTTCCAATATAAAACTGTAAAATGCACTGTAATGAACTGTAAAACTAGCAATTTTAGTTTTTTACTGTAAAGATAGCAATTTACTGTTCGTTGTCCTAAAATTCAGCTGTATTACACTGTAAAAACGACAGTATAATAATGACGGCAGAGGTTCCAGTTTGAAACGGTAAAATGCACGGTAATAAACTAAAATTAGCAATTTTACAGTTTATTACAGTAAAATTAGTAATTTCGCAGTTTAGTACTGTAAAATTGCAATTTTAGTTTACTACTGTAAAATTAGCCATTCTTTAGTTTATTTCTATAAAATTAGCTGTATTATACTGTAGAGACAACATTTTGGTCTTTTCAGTTAGCAGGTCCAGGTTCTGTCCAAAAGAACTGTCGTGGTGGCCTGATCAGCGACGCTCGTCGATTAGACTATTTTATTTGTAAGCAGGGAGTCGTCAGTTCAATGCCTGCGGAACCGTAGATCCTTCATGTAAACTAACGGTGACTGGAGCTGGAGCATGTTAAACTGTGATCACAAATTCTTCCAAATTCACATTCCAAATCAAATCAATACCTCTGCAGATATCGTTTTATGTCATTAAATATTGTCTAAAACTGCATTTTATTTCGAAAAGTTCACCCCAAAATTCCTAATTTTACCAAATATGGCATATGTTGTCGTCTCAGCTCATGCCTAGGCCACCAATAACATCAAGTAAATTTTTAAGCTACATATCTGTGTATTTAAAACATTTTCTCAAATATGAATGGGAAATACATTTTTAAATATTAGGAATAAAAAAAAATTCCCGTACACTACAAATATTTGCTGCAAAGTATTCATTTATTTTTTAAACATCACATGAAAATTCTTAGAATAATATTTTTACGGACACTTTATATCATCCCAACTAAAAACATGATTGCTTCAAATAAAACAAATTATAAAAACTAATTCTAATTTTATGAAAATTAAACTTAAAGTATGAGATTTTAAAATTATATTCTCGTTTTCAGTCAAACTGGAAAAGTTGATTTTTTTAGCAAAATCCAAAATGTACTAAGTGAATGAGTAACTAATTTATGCCATTTTAACTGAAGGAAACGAATCTATAAACGTAAATACGTATCTATTGATGTATAAAGAGATATTTTCTTGCTCGTGTGTGCGTGCGTGCGTATTTTCTGTTCGGAAAACGTAACTTTTTGTCTTCGTTCTCGTTCCGAAATGAACAATATATAGCAAATTTTTCTTTTCCGTTCACTTTATCGTCAACAGATGACGCCACCAAACTTAGAGTTTGATCCGCTTTCCCGTTTTGCAGGATTTGATCCAGACTTTCAATGCAAAGCGCATTTAAAAAATCTCGTGTCTAATGAACTTTTTCCACGTAATAAAATTAATCAAATGTTGAAACTGCTAAAAACTTTTGGATGGTATAAAGCCAACGTCTCCTAAATACTTAGTAAATACTTAGTATTTAGGAGGCGTTGATAAATTTTGAGTAGTTTTTTTAATCCTAAAAATCTAAGTGGCAACGTTTAGAAAAAGGAAATCTGGTAAAACATTTGTTTTCTTGATTACAGTTGAGATTGTAAAGCACAGAAACGTATACTGATTGCGTTTTGAATAATTGTTCGTCCTAAACATGTTGCTCATTTAATATACATGTACTTAATTAACGTCTAGTTGATTGCAGAAGATTAAGTGTTTTTTCTGTCATTCATTAAAAGAAAGAATTTAGGTTTTTGTGGTTTTTATATTTGTTAAACTGAGCAAAAGTATCAAAATTTTTCGTTATCCAAATTAAAATTAATTGTATTTTACTTGTCAACTTTTTTTCTTCCTGATGGATAGAGCAAAAAAAGAATTCCAAAGACGGCAGTTGATACCTCCAAAATTGCACTCAGTCATCGAAGACTATGTTATGAAAGCCATGGAAGACTTTCCAGACGACATAATTAGCCATGCTGCAATTTTTTTTACGAATCAACAAGACATGAAGAAGAAGAAGAAAGAATTAAAGACCAAGAAGAAATAGTGTGATTTTTAATCTTGTTTGATTTTATTTATCCTCAGCTTCTGATTAAATTCAAAATACTTTGAGCTACTTTTATATTGTAGGTTTGGTAAACTTTTGTCGAAATATCATTTGAGCATTATATTCATCTTTGCATTTATCCATAGCATCAATGAAAAATACTCAATAAAAAGCGGTAAAATCCTACTTTAGGGTCCGGGTTTGGCGATATTTTTCAGACTGAAGCTTAAGGTTGCAATCATGTAGCTTAAAATCGCCAACAATCCAATCATTCAATGATAATTCTGTGGTTGCCAGATTTAATAATACTACCTTAAACTAGGATTCATCCTAAAAAGCTATGTACAGTACACTAAGGCTAACGGCTAACAGGTTTTTCACTTCGCCACTATTCATAAAAAATCTTAGTGCTATCTTGCATTGCATTTTTAAGGAGAATTATCATAACGTGGAACATGCCAACTTTAGGGGATAATTTTATCGTTGGTTGTAGCTCGCGAAAAATAAATCACTCAAATTTGAGTCTAAATTTTGATTTTGCTCACCCCCGAATGAATGTTCAGTAGTTTTTTCGACCTGTCAGCACGTGCATATGTACCTACCAACATATAACCAGCCGATAAATCCTTTTCAACCACCCCCGAGTTAATTACGACGAGTTTTCGCGTGACGTCTGTATCGTATGTGCGGATGTATGTGCGTATGTGTGTCGCATAACTCAAAAACTATATGCCGTAGAAGCATCTAGCTTGGTATGTAGGCTCTGAAGATGGTCTAGTTGTGCACCTCTCCTTGTGGTTGCATTCGAATGTTTCCAAAGGGGTGTTTTACCCCTTTTTGTGGTAAATCAGTGTTAATTTCAATGCACACTCAAGTGATATGAATTGGCGCGACCACTTGGCGATATGTCGCCAAGCTTTTAGTCGCCAAGTGTCTGACGACAACTTGGCGATAGCCAACTTGGCGACAAATTTGGCGAAAAAAATATTTTTTGAATTTTGGTTCAACTTGGTGCTATTGGCGATATTTTGCGAAAAATTCACTGAATGATATTAAAATCAGCAATATTTAGAAAATTAACCATTGTAAAATATTTTTTGCACTGTTTCGTGGCAGATTAGGGGAGTATATATTTGATTTGTTACCTTGCTCACTCCAAGCACTTTTTTTAACACTTAAGGCAACTACTAAGAAATTTACACGTAAAAGGAAGTAGTGTGGGGTCCATACCAGATTTTTTTTTTTTTTTGCTCATACTTGTTTTGCATTCAAATTAAGTTTTCTTACTTGATGTATATTTTATGCCAAATTATTTTATACTTTTATAGCTTAATTGAATTATTATCCGCTTTTTTTTTTCTGCTTTTAAATGTAATTTTTAATCTTGTTTAACAGAAACAAAACAGAACTGCTTCATTTAAGGCAACTACTAAGAAATTTACACGTAAAAGGAAGTAGTGTGGGGTCCATACCAGATTTTTTTTTTGCTCATACTTAAGTTTTGCATTCAAATTAAGTTTTCTTACTTGATGTATGTTTTATGCCAAATTATTTTATACTTTTATAGCTTAATTGAATTATTATCCGCTTTTTTTTCTTCTTTTAAATGTAATTTTTAATCTTGTTTAACAGAAACAAAACAGAACTGCTTCATTCAAAAATTAACATTAGATCTAAAATTTAATCAATACTGTTTTTCGCAACGTTTCACAAGAAGTTTTGTTACTCGTAAGGGCTTTATTTTCACTAGTGCATAGAAAAATATTAACAGCACGTCAATTGTTCCACTGTATGATAATTTTAAAGTCCCCTAGTTGTAAAAAGCTAGGGAAGACATTTATTCAGTCCCTCAAAAGAAATTTTTATTGAAAATGATGATGCGTGTAAACACATCTGCCCGAATTTTATCGCTGAAAGTTGAAAGTGCGTGCATATTAATCCCAAAAGAAGTCCTCACAGTAGACGCGCGCGATATCTAGTCCATCAAAAAATAGCATGAAAATGAAACAGTAAGTTTCGCTGCTGCATGGCTTCGTGGTTAGTTGGATACTAGGCGTTAGATTCCGTCATTTTCCGCGTAGTTCTGCCATATCTCATAGATGGCAGCACGAGTGAATTCCAAAATTTTTAAATGCGATTTTTACAGAATTTACGAAAAGAATATAGATTGACAATGTGTATGAACTATTTCTGGAATACAAAAGTGGTCAATTATAAAACAAGGCTCCTGACAAGTTAGTTTCGAGATTTTTAAAAGTAATAACACAAATAACGGGATTAAGGAGATTAAGGAAATTGAAAACTAACTTCAAAACAACGTTTTGAAAATGGATGAAAATTTTTGAACTTGGTTTTTACTTATTCACTTATTTTTTCGGGACACAAAGAAAATACATGCATACATAAAAACAAAAGGAATTTTAGTTTATATTGTTCATAAGAATAGTGACACATAAACAAATTAATTTTTATTTTTTTTAAGGTGATTGCGAAATCAACGACAAAAATATGGATTGAAACTGTTGTAACTGTTTTTCGAACGCGAAAGGGGTCAAATTCATAAATAAATCTTTTAATGTTCATTGCTTTTCCTGAGAGGAGAGGGCAGGATTAAAACTATTAAAATTTGATAACACTACAAATTAGATTTGAGATTTAATTAGAAATTACACAAATAACTTTTAAAAATGTGACATAAATTTGTAAAGATAATTTTTGGACTTCAAAATGGGTGTAATTAATGAAAGAACACTTCAGATCCAAATTTTGCTGTTTTCAGCGGTAAGGGGGGGGGGGGGTCCAAAATAACGTTCTAAAGTCATCTAATAATTCTCTTACGTTCTAAAGTTATCTAATAATTATTCTTGATCGATATTCCAAAAAATCAAGACATAGACGTTCTTACAATATCTTTTCAGAAGTTTGAAGAGTTGAAACTGAGTTCAATGTAACTGAAAAAGGTTGATGCTTTATTTTAGAAGTTAATTTTTTCCTACCCATTGAAAGAATGTGTGACTGAAAAAGTAAGCTCAAAACAACATTAGGAAAAATGGATGAAAAACTTCGACTTAATTTTTTTCCTATTCACTTTTTTGCCCGGCACATGAAGCTCATACGTGAGTACATTACGAAGCATTGAAATAATGACACTTCCGATGAAAAATGTCTAACCATGCAAAATGATCAACAAAAATTCATAACACAAAAATAATTTATTTTGATGAAAAAGTTTAAAGATTAAATGAACAATAAATTTCAGTGCAAAATATAACTTTTAGATATGTAAGTGTCATAAGGATATAAAGTTTTAAATTTTTCTGAAAAACAAAAACATATGAAATAAAGTTAAAAGAAAAAACTTTAAGTTAAAAAATTAGCGCACACGTGTTTCAGATTTGCAAAGATATCCTTTTTTTTTTGTACAAAACAGATGTGAGTCTCAGGTTATTGTCTCTATCATTGCTTGCATGATTTGTGCATTGAAAAAGGAGTTTCCTCTGTGACTCCAAAACAGGGGCCTTCGATTTTTAGCAATTTATGCTTTAAAAAATATATAGTCCTTACTTTACACAAAACAGTTAGGGAGCTCAACATGAATGGCATGTTCTCTGAGTATTTTAAGTAAATTAATAAATAAAAAGGTAACAAAATTAGCTCACCGAAAATAAAACATGGCAGAAAGAACTGAGCAGATGAGTTATTTTTTTAAAGGTATAGGTATAACTATTAGATTGATGTTCATGAAATTTCTCTGAAAAGCATTGAAATAATGACAAATAAAAACATAAAATATACAAAAACTAGCGGACACGCACTTGCGATTTTTAGCAAGTTTACACTTAAAAAAAAAAAATCCTACAATTTACTCCTTTGCTTTTCACTAATCTATGAGTGAACTCACACATATATACACAATGTCAATCTATATTCTTTTCGTAAATTCTGTAAAAATCGCATTTAAAAATTTTGGAATTCACTCGTGCTGCCATCTATGAGATATGGCAGAACTACGCGGAAAATGACGGAATTTAACGCCTAGTGTTTGGATCCTAAGTGAAGCCTGATTCATTTTGATAACAGATCTACAATCCATATTCTGAAAAAAAAAAAAAACAAAGAAAGTGCGTTCAAGAATAATATTATCGGATTAAGATTTATAATGCATGCTACATGCTAGATAATACTTATATATACAGCAATATAGAGGAAAAATATTTTGAAAATACTATTGGTTTTTCAGTAGCATAGTTCGATTAGCATTGGGTTCAATCAGCTAATCGAAAGAATACTAGTGTAACTGGATCACTAATTTCTAAATAGCAACCAAAGGTATGAAAAAAATAACCATGTATTCAAACATTACTTTTAGCCACTATTCTAATTATTAAAAAAACGGGAGTAAAAGTAGAACACACGAAAGACATACGAAACGAATGAATCTGGAGACAGATAATATGAACAAATATTTTTTGGAGTAATAGTAAAACTGATAATGCGATAACAAGATCTAAAAAGTGTATCTAAAAAAATGCTAACTTCTAACTAGATGCCGCCAAAATTTGTAAACCTTGGGTGGCAGGAAAATTTCTAGACGATAGACAACTCTATTCTCAGGCTTGAAAAGAAAATTCAGTGTAACATGACTTTTGAATGGTTCTTGTTATGAAAGATCTGACAGCAGCATTGGCGGATTAACGGGGGTGCCAGGGGGTGCGCCGCACCCCCCCCCCCCCGTTGTTTTAATTGCGCGTTGAAAAAGATTAGTTTAGAAAATAACATACATTTTTTTCATTGCAACATATGCAAGTTAATTTACTTGAAAGCAAACCCGAAAATGCAATAATATGCAGTTTATTGTTTGTTCCGTGAAAATCGCTACACATTGGCAGTGCGAGAGAAACAGAACTGTACTATGTTTTTAGAAAAACAGTATATTTATCCATTTGAGGAAAAAAAGATAAATAATTACTTGCAAGTTAACACATTTATCATTCAGTGCTGCATTATAGAATAATTGTATACTATATAATTGGGTATTTGTTGGTGAATCGTTATTATTATTTTTTTTTTAGTTTAAAACAACCATATCTAAAAAATAAATTAATTAATTAAAAAAAATAAAACATGCTATTGTGGTGTATTTCTTCAGTAAAATCTGTTCTAAAAGAAAAAAAAAAAGAAAATCAGCTTTTTTCAGGTAAATTTTCAAAATTCTGCGAAAGAAACCTGTTTGTCCTGGGAAACCCCCCCCCCTCTTCCTATGAACCCCAGATTTACTGCACCCCCCGAAATCGCAGAATAAATCCGTCTATGGACAGCAGATATTTTTTTAGTCGTCCACGTGACCTGGCCTCCGAGATTTGTCCGACCCTGCTTTTAACTTAAACCTTAAACCAAATGAACGTTAGTTTCGAAATTCGTTTTTCCTCCGACACAGTATTTAGAAATTGTTATTAAGATTACCGAGAGGCAAGGTGGGCGGCCCATTGCCAGTTTAATCACCTGATCTCTCTCCCCCACAAAACTCGTAAAACTTATGCTACTTAACTCACTAGAAGGGAACCCTACTTGGGGCGTAGGGTTCTACTTGACTGACATGGCCTCTCGTCATCCCTGACTGTTAATAAATAATCGATGCTTTGAATGAGGAAAGCAGAGAAACATCACATTGAAGAACAGTGAACGTTTCACTTTTTAGCGTTTCAATAAAAAATATTTTACGCTTTTTTTTTTTTTTTTTTTTAATGAACACTTCAAAACATATATAAAACTATCCCCTTTCAAATTGGAAGCAGGTATTTACCAATAAATTTCTGATCAATAAAATAGGAAAGAAAAAGAAAAAAAAAATATCTACTGAAGTGTCTTGGTTTTTAAAAGTCACTTATTCATACGTTGATAGTAATGAGTTGACGAAACTGGTTTTTGAAGATGCTTTTCCCATGCAAAGCGCCAGTCTCAAACAAGTTCTTGAACGACTAACGTTTTTATTTTCTCTCATTTTACTCTTTCTATTTTAACTCGTATCGTGTTCATTAATTCATTTCAGTACAACATGCAAAACGACGGAACTGCGTATCAATGGACCACTTGAATACATTCGCTGGATATATCTTTTCCTTCTACTACAACTGAACAATATAAGTGGGTTGGTAAGAGTTTCCACAATTTAAGCTGCTTGATTTTCTTCCTCATTTTTCCATGTGAGGTTTGCTGAATAAATGCGATACTATTCACACAATAGCAACCAGCTTTAATTATTGCATTTAAACTTTGTAATAACCTTTCCGGTGATTTTATTCTTTTTTGAAAGTCATTATACTCCTTGGAAGATTGTAGCTTCGTCACCGCCTTCCCCCTCATTTAGGCATTGAATTTCATTGTAATTCTTTATTATAAATTATATTTTTTTCCTCCACAGATTGAGGCTGCAGAAGGTCACTGCACCACATGGCAGAAAGCAGTAACGAAGAATTTTTCCTTTGATTACAGAATAGTCTATATAAACCCAAACAATCCCATGGCTGCTGGTAACGGTCGCACACTTACGAGAAGCTGATAAATTTTGGAGAAAAAAATATCATCTTATTTCAAAATATTTTACATATAAGACTTATAAATAAATATAAATCTAAATTCATTAGTTTGTTCGCTTTTAACAATAACAATATTATATCGGTCAAAAAATTAAATAATATGTGCGGCTATTTATTTGCCTTTGTGTATGTGTTAACTTTTGGGATAATTACTTTCAACTACATAAGCTTCTGTAATTTATTTCTTCAATCTACTGTCGGGAAATTGCAGAGTGGAGAAAAGCAATCGAAATAATAGTTAACCCTTTCTTCTATAAAAAGGAATGGAGCTCCATATCCAAAATATTGGAACTGAACCCCCCCCCCCCCAAGAGAAAAATATAATTATCTACATTTATAAATTATGGTAAACTGACCAGTGAATGAATAGGCGCCCAGTGAATGAACACCACGTAATTTTCATGAAAAAATGAAGTTTCAAAACATTTTTCTTATATACATTGGTAGGAGTTGCTTCCTTCTACACATTTCCAGAAAGAGAACGACTTGATGCTGTTGTTGAATATCTGTGTGCGTGTACGCGTGTGAGTAAATCCTACTTATAGAACGATAACCCTGTTGCTAAAACAATTTTTGAGATAAATAACGACCAACATCGTCTTTTATTTATCTACTTCATTTATTTATTTTTTTCTGAAAAAAAAATGAAAGTCAAATTCTTCTGCATTGGGAAAGCCACACGTCTCCAAATATCAGGAGAAAAGGCATGCCTTTGGGAATGCGATACTTGCCAACATGAGAGAAGAATCTGACTCGAATAAGTTTAAAAACACTCACACCTCAGACCCATGCCTTTGACCCCCCTCGATATGTTTATCTCATTTTCCCTTTCTACCTCATCCGTCTTTCGAAGATCGAATTATAATGTATCCCAAGACTCGAAACCCCGCGGATATATATAAAAAGAAAACAGTCTCACCAAGCGACTTTCTTTTCTTTTTTTTTTTTTGCTTTCCCCACCAAGCAAAACCACTACCCCTTTTTTCGCTACGAATTACTTTCCCAAGAGCCCTGGAATTCACATCATTATAAATATCGATTTCTTTTTGCTCTTGATTGATGCTTAAGCTCGTTAACTCGGCTTGATGGTATAATTAATTCCGAATAGCACATCGATGGGAACCAGAATCGGTTATAGAGACGAAGCTCTCTTCGAGAGGTTAGTGATACCACTGGATCAGCAATCTCAGTGGCATTGGTGTTTTTGGATACCACCTGGGAATGCTGTTTTGACTTTGGAATCGCGTGCTGTTCAATTTATGACCGGAATGTGCGTCTCGGTTTGTGCTTGCCTCATCACTGTAGCCGCTTTAAATTCTCCCTTCATGGTACGGTCTCTCTTATTTCCAAGTGATTTTTTGATGGTTAGAACATTATTCTAAAAGACTAATGATAATTCAAACAAAAATAAAAGTAAATAAAAAATATTCATCCTGAGAAAAAAAAAAACATTAAAATTTGCGCTGCGTTTAGAATTAAATTACATTTAGAACAAAATGAAAATCCCACTTTCCCCCTCCCACCCTCTGCAAGCAGAGCTTGGTTTAAATACACGTTACTCTTTGAATTAAATAAAAAACCCGCTCTCTCTCCCCGTAGAAAAAAAAAGATGTTCATTAAAATAAGTCTTACAATTAAAACAAAATTGAAACTATGCACCCCCCCCCCCTCTCCAAAAGAAAATTTAAATGAGATACGCGTTACAATCATAGCGAAATGAAAATTATTCCCCCTACCCCCCACTCACTAATCCTTAGAATAAATGAAAATAAAATACGCTGTAACGATTAGAACAAAACGAAAATCATTTCAAAACAAAGAATTGCCCCCCCCCCCCCGGTTAAAAAGAATTTAATTAAAATTTGTGTTTTCGGATGCCACTTGGGAATGCTGTTTGACTTTGGAATCGCCTGCTGTTCAATTTACGACTGGAATCCGCCTCTCGGTTTATGCTAGTCTCATCATTGTAGAATGTAGACGGTTTAAATTTGTTTCTTTTTCTTTACAGTTCTATGTTCCTGTTACTTGCCAATTATTTTAGATGGTATGTACATAGCATTTGCATAGAGTTACCAGATGTTGTCCAGATAGTCCTGATTTCAAACCCCCATCCGACTTTGGCATTCTCTATTACAACAATATTATACACAGAAACAACCTCCAGTGTAAATCACACAAGGAGGGAAAAGGTTTTAAAAATGCTTCTCTTCTCATTAAGTGTAAGTTCCCTCGCCTTACTTCCATCCTAGTGACTTATATTAAAATTTCAGCTGTAACTTTACTACCTACTACATCTTAAATAGTTATTAACCTCTTCCCGGCTTTTACCGAGCTGGAGTCCGGCAAACGAAATGTTCCATTCTGGCTCATCCCGAGTGTAGCTCGGGCACTGTGAAAATTAACACTGCACAACCAGTCTTTCTTGAATTATTTCACATGTCCCTTTTATGGTTTCGGATGCTTTGTTGCTACTAGATAACATAACTATACAGTGTTTTGAGCTGTAGATTTAAGATAAGAGTAGGCGCCAACTCCAAAGTATGATGATTTCTGCCATACAGAAAGCCAACTTTACAGGTAAATACTCATTTATTACTCATTTATTTAAATAGATATTTTTACATTTATTTTTAAGAAATGTTGCATGCGAATGATGCTATTATGTTTAAAAAGATATGTATGTATGAAAATAAGCACAAAAAATTGACATTTTTTGATCCGCAATCCCGAAATTACTCATTTATTTAAATAGATATTTTTACATTTATTTGTAGGAAATGTTGCATGCGAACCCAAGCAGCACAAAGGCGTTCAAAACACGTTCTGCAACACGTACAGAGCGCACCAGCCGGCACGTTCAAAACACGTTCTCGCAGCACGTGTTGTCAACGTCTATGTGTCTCATCGATCGATGGTAATATGACACGTCGAAATCTGGTGTTGACCACCTTTTTTTGTCCCAGTTTTGAACGTGGAATGATAGGTTATATTTAGGTTCTGGAAATACGTTTGTTTTCAGTGCTCCCCAGCTGAAAAAGTATACTACGTATACCCCACTATCCGGTGGCCGTGACGCGTTTTAACCGTGACGTCATTTTTGATCCACCATTTTTGATCCATGATCGTCGCCATCTTGGTTTTAATTATTTAATTAATTTATTTAATTTAACTATTGATTGTTTAATTACTTTGAAATTAATATATTCATTCCGCGGGATTCGAACGCGGGTTCCTTGCGATTCCAGCCGGACACGCTAACCACTATACGCTACTTGATCTCATCGAGGGAGAAAAATAATACTTTAAATGGAAATTTTTTTTGCAGGAGGCGCCATCTATGAAAGACTAAGGGCGTAAATCATATAATTTTATTAGTATGAATGCAATGCTTTTTTACTGAAATGCATGCAAATCTGATTAGGATCTTGGGAGAAAGAGTTGTTTAGGATAAAACTTAAAGTTTCTGCAGGTATTATTCCTTTTCCCTTTCTAAAAAGCAGCAATTCACGACCTCAATTCTGAGAAATTAAGCACCTCCTTAAGCACTGAAATGACACCGTGATAATATCAGGGCTGCAGAGTCGGAGGAAAAATGGTCGACTCCGACTCCGACTCCGGGATTTTAAAACTTTCGACTCCGACTAATACTTTTTTAGAAATTATTAATTTTTTTACCCAAATGTGAAGAGGGAAAAACCCTAAACAAAGGTTGAAATATTAAGTCCATTTTTAAAAGTTTCATTTTTATTCATGGTCGTAGCCAGGACTCACTTTAGGGGGGGGGAGCAAGCTAGGGTATCCCAGTTGGAGGTCATGGGAGGTCATTGTGACCTCTCGAAAAGTTTAATTTGGTCATGAATTCTCGCAGGTAATTTCACCACATTTACCTCAATTCTCGGAGATCACTGTGACCTCCCAAAAAGTTCATTTTTTCCAGAGCAAATGACAAGTGCCGCTCTTGTCATTTGACTCCGTACAAAACTAATCCTTTTCTTGTTAAATGGCCAGATTTTATTTTAACACAATGCATTTTTGCTGCAAATATTTTTTATTATCTTGCATAAGCCCATACATAGCAATTCGTTTCACAAAGCAAACCCGCCATTTTGAAGCCCTTTTTAATGATCCTACATGCTTAGGATTTGGATATTGGACGCTGAAAATTTGTATCTGTTAGTTTCAAAGACATGTTTTCACCACCATAAAATTTCATCGAAATCGAAGGTGGTTGGAGTCGGAGTCGGAGTCGACATGTTTTTCAGCAACTCCGACTCCGACTCCTTTAGTCCAAAATCAGTCCGACTCCGACTCTTCGACTCCGACTCCGCAGCCCTGGATAATATTACTGTTTTTGCACGTCAAATATCACGTTCCTTAAGCACTGAAATGACACCGTGATAATATTACTGTTTTTGAACGTCAAATATCACGTTCTTTAAGCACTGAAATGACACCGTGATAATATTACTGTTTTTGCACGTCAAATATCACGTTCCTTAAGCACTGAAATGACACCGTGATAATATTACTGCTTTTACACGTCAAATATCACGTTCTTTAAGCACTGAAATGACACCGTGATAATATTACTGTTTTTGCACGTCGAATATAACGTTCAAGTGACACTTAGCACCGTTATTTGACCAGTAACACCATTTTTGCACCAAATTTGAACGTTCTGGTGCTGCTGGGGAATGATGCTATTATGTTTAAAAAGATATGTATGTATGAAATTAAGCATGAAAAAATTAACATTTTTTGATCCGCAATCCCGAAATAAAATGAGCCTGGAAAGGGTTAAGAAACAAAAACTAATTTTTGTAAAAGGAAACTTTAGAGTAATTAGCACACAGAATAACGTTCTCATGAATCAATGCGGAATAAGATGTTACATAAAATGCAGTAATAATCTAAAAATCGACATTTCTGGACTTACGTCGTTTTGTTTCTGAGGTAGATGTACAGATATGAGGTCGGCAACCAGGGACGGGAGGGGGAGGGATTTAAATTTTGAATTTAATCTTAGTACTTGTAGCCAGTTGGGTTATGTTTCAGTTTATTGCTTTTAGTGTTGAGCTGCTTTTGATTGATTTATGCTTCTTGAATGAATGAAATGGGTTTCACTTGAATGAATTGTTGAAATGATTTTTTCAATCCACATAAGCTATAGGAGCATCCTACATTTTTGATAAAAAAGAAGCTCCCCCCCCCCCCTTTATTTGGAAGATGATCACCTTCACATACATAGAAGACAGCGTACACTTTGTCTCCGGACAAACTCGGATGAGCTATTTTAGAGCATCGTACATGCGCATTAAAAACTTTTATTTTTTATTTGGAAGTAAATCAGCTTCACATATATAGAGTACTGCGTAACAGGCGCCTTGCCTCCGGGCAAAGACAGAAAAGATTTTACAATACAGATGAAGAAAAGCACACCCAAAGCAATGTGGGAATCAAATCCACGGTCTCCGGCTCGAAAGACGCAGCTTCTACCATACAACGACACAACCACGGAGGCTACGAAAACTTCGCTTAAGTTTAAACATAATAAAAAAGTTGCAAAAATATTTCTTCCCCAAAACTTCCAAGAATTATAAATTGGAGATGAAGTTTTTCAAACACAAACTAGCACACTCTCTTTCCTGAAATTAGGAAATCAAGCTCATTAAAGCTACTTCAGGAATTTCCGATGCAATCTCGTTTAAAATCATTAATTCATCTCCCAGCGTTTGGCAGCAGTGTCAAAAGTGCAAAAAACCGCCTAATGACGCACATGCCATTTGAAAGAATCGAATCAGCTTGATACGCAATTACTGGGGGAATGGAATTCACCAGTCACATTCATATCAACAATTTAACACTCCGGCGGGTTTTCTCCCCGTCATTACAAAAGAGCTGTTATTGGAGTCGGAAAATTAAGCTCCGATTTTTCCGCTGCCCTCCGAAGATTCTGCTTTGGATTCTGACTTAACCCTTGTTTGATGCTTAATTACGCTCGTTTAGCACATCGGGTTACAGAATTTTAAGCGAGGGGTCAGCGTTATAGCTAAATTTTACGACCTCAACGGTTACGGTGGCGAAATGGAAATAGTTTCTCATTTAAAAGGTCCATTGCCTCGGTAATGTGGCCACTTTAGAAGGTACGACAAGCAATTAATTTTTTTCCTGACTAATCCGATTGGATGTTTTAAATTAGAAACTATTCAACTTGCTCTTCAAGTCCAATAGGATGAATATAAATTATCGCGTAAATATTTTTGCGCGTTTTTCTATGTGTGCATTACTTTTAAGATACCTTTTATAGATAACAAGCTTATTACCCAGCGTTTCCAGGGTGCTTATTAATACAAAATAGCTAATTATAATATTTTTTTCTTATTTCATGCTAAAATGAAATGGGTGAGCCTTAAATTGATAATTTATTGTTAATCGTAATCTTTGTTGGAAAATACTCGTATTTAAGTGTGTTAAATTTTATCTATTTGTATATGCTTTAAGGCTTATCCCTATTACTCTATATATTCAAAATTGAAAGAAAATGACATTTTGAGACAAAAAAAAATTTGAATTTTGAGCTTGTTGGATTTTTTTTTTTCAAAACCCCACCTATGTGAGTTCTAGTGCATCAAGGAACCTCTGTGCCAAGTTTGATGAAAATCCAACGAAAACTGGATTTGTATACGGAACAAACATACAAATCAGCATAAAAATATGTATACATTCATCCATTTTTATGTATATACATGAGCAAAGAAAATCCAGGGGTGCGAAGTAGGAGTTAGACTAATTTTGGAGTAAAGGAGTAGGAGTCAGAGTCAGAGTCGAAGATTCAAAAATTTCAGCAGTAGGAGACGGTCATTTAGTGTCCGAGTCTTGGACCCCGTCAGGGCTTCAAAGTAGTCGTAAAAGGACGGATACAAGGGGCGCAGAATCCCCCTCTATCCCTTGAGGGTCTCACCGTTAGTACATTTTCAATTATAAGTTCAAAAAAGGCATTTTTAGATTATCTCTGACGTAAGGTGAAAGGAGGTTTTATGCTCTCCTCAGAATACGTTTCGCAATTGAAGTCCGAAACATATGAGGTCAACATTTGTAAACCAGATGCGTAGTAAAGGATACGTAATAAAATCAATCTTGAAACATTTGTGGACGAATCGACATTTATCAGACGAATTTTGTGGTGAGAAAGTAGGTGTCGGGAGTCGAAAAGTTAAAAATTTCAGGGGTCGAAGTCGGTCATTTTCTCTCTAAATCGTCAACCCTAAGAGAGCTTCTGACTAAGAGTCAGAGTCGTGGGTATCGGTGTCGGATTGATTTTCGAGGAAAGGAGTCGAAGGTTCTACAATTTAAGGAATCGGAATCGGTCATTTTTTCACCGACTCCTCAGCAATTGAAGAAACGATTTTTCATTAATGATTTTTTTTAATTTTAACCTAAATGCAACTATGTCAACAAAACTGTAACTTAGAAACACGGAGTAGAAAGAAGGAGAGAAATGTTCTACGGATGCGCTAGTTTGAAAGTGGCAACGAATTCTCACCGCCGCCAGAGGACTATGCTTACCAAAAGCTCCCTATTTCCTACGGGAATCAATGTAAATGATACTGAATCTGTCCTCTTTTTAAATGCTGCTATGAGAAAGAAAAAAAAAAATATCAACTGGATTTTGATGTAAATCTTTGACTGACATTATGAATTAAGTATGATTTTCATCCCACGAAAATAGGTGCCGTATTCTTTGAGAAATAGGTTTAATCGAATGCACTTACCAACTTGCCAAATCTGACATATATACGACTGTATGTGATTTTCTTTGCATTGTACGATATAATTTTTGCTGAGAAGCAGTTCTCTAAATTGTTGATAAATTAAGCATGAGGCAAAAAATTTATTATGTCAGTATTTAATTTTGTTATTAATTAAATATATTTAGTAGACAAAATAATTATTAGTTTAAATATATTGATTAAATATATTTAGTTCATAATGTTAATCGATGGTTTGAGCGAAATTCCAATTTAAATAGAAATATTCTTGCCAAAAGAGTCTTTAAAAAATGACAGATTCTGTCAGATTTGGCAAGTTGGTAAGTGCATTCGATTAAACCTATTTCTCAAAGAATACGGCACCTATTTTCGTGGGATGAAAATCATACTTAATTCATAATGTCAGTCGAAGATTTACATCAAAATCCAGTTGAATTTTTTTTTCTTTCCCATAGCAGCATTTAAAAAGAGGACAGATTCAGTATCATTTACATTGATTCCCATAGGAAATAGGGAGCTTTTGGTAAGCAGAGTCCTCTGGCGGCGGTGAGAATTCGTTGCCACTTTTAGATAGCAGAGATTTAGCTCCTCCCTTCAACCTCCTTGCTTAGAAAAACACAAATCTTATCATTTTAGTTTGAAATATAGAGTGATTTTTTGAATTAATACTGAGCCTGAATGCTATTTGGGTGTTATTTTTTAAACTTTAGTTTTTGCTCTTCGTCCCTGTTCCTTTTTGAACAAATCTATTTAAGATAGCTTACATATTTTTAGTGAAGAAAAAAAAACAGCTGAAAGAAGCTAATATCAAATAGCTAAAAAGAAACCCCCTCAAGTCCAGTTCTTCTCAAAATACTTGGTGGAAAATGAGGACATTTATTTTAAAGTTTGAATTGCTATTTTACACAGTGTATTTATATTTTAAAACTGAATCTACTGATGAGGATGAAGAGCATCGAAATTTCCGTTTTAAATATATGTATCTCCCCCTGTTTCATGGTACTAAAAGTAGATGCACTTTTAATGAAAGCATTGAAGCTGTTAATAAAACGAATTATTGCGGGAAGAAAACTGCTTATTCTCTGCGCAGAGGCATAATAACATCAACTTTACTGCAAACTGGAAAATTTTACTCGCTCCTCGGAGACACAGCTCTCATGCAAATTAGTGCTCTAACTTTTAAACTGTAGCTACCTCTCTGATTACACCCCTTCCGTGGAATAAATTAATCTTCCCGCAGTGGGCGGGACTCTGTCATTAACGTCATCAAAGTCAAAGAAGAGTTTAGTTGTTCAAGCAGACGATTATTCGTCAGCGCGTTGGAGAAGAGCAAAGATTTTTACAAGCCTTAAATTTGATGTTTGGATCCGAACTATGTATGCGGTAATTGTAACGAGGTTTCTGGCAATCATAAAACAAAGTCTGTTTTAACGATGACTTTCGAACTATTGAGAAGTCGTTAAGTCACGTTCTTAAAAACATTATGGAAGTTTATTTTTATCGCTCCGTCGAATAACAATATGAATACTTAATGAGTAAGTTTGGAGAAAGTTATGTGACGAAATGCAGTACAAATTTTAAATTTGATACAGTTTTGAATTCTCTCTTTTACTTGAAGCCATTGCTAACTAATGGTTCTGTATGTTCCGATTAGTACCTACTTCCCAGCTTATTTTCGGTTATTTATTGGCAGCTGCATCAATAAGTCATCAGATGCTGCCTGAATAAACAAATGTTTTAGTCCAACGGTGTTAATGATCTCTCTTACAAAGTTTTATATAGAAGATTCAAAGAATAGAAGATCATAAAAGGAATTTCTTTTGTCAGTTATTTACTGAAACTACTTTTTTGCACAAAAAAAATCGTGATTTTTATGGAACTTATTTTTAATTTAGGAATAACTTTCACAGATTTACTAGGAAAAAGAAAACCTTTCACAGTCTCCAATAAAAAATTACAAGTAGTACATATTTTAGAAAGCACATCATGACACTAAAAAAACCTTGACAGCACAATATAGCGAGTTTTTTTTTCTTCGTTCTCAAACAGTTATCACTGAATTTGCTTAATTGTTTTTTCAGGTCATTGTTTCTTTGTCTATTTCTATTTACTTTAATGTTTATTAACTGTTTAGTTTTAGAACATGGTCGTATTTCCTTGGCTATACCAGTGATCATTTATAAAATTGGACTCCCTTCACGTAGCATTTTTGGATTCCCCAGAGTTTATCACTTTTAAAATGCAGGACTTTGTGAAACAGGTATCATGATCCCCTTTATGGCCTTGTTAATGTGGAGCAGTTGCCACAGGGTGAATCCGCCATCGCCACTGGGTTATACTTTGAGCTGACATTCGTGTGTATTTTTCCTTTCTAGAACTAACTACTGCTGACAGCAAATAATTTGCTTTCAATTCCCTTTCATAAAGATTTTGGGATAGATAGACCTTCTGCTCATCTTACTAAGTGCCTCTTTTTCACTAAATTACCTGCACTCAAAACAAAGTCTCATTAATTCTCCCAAAGGTGATAATTATGTAATGCTAATTAGTAAAAACAGAACTTGTATTTTATGTTGAGGAGCTTTAAGACATGGGGTGTTTTTGAACATTAAAGTCAAGTACCACGTGCCTCCTCCACCTCCCCCAGATATCGTACATTCTAAATTTAACTTTTACTTTAGGATTTACTACATATTAACTAATCACAAAAACTAAATTTTGCAAAAGGACGTTAATGTAATCAGAATTTTTAACCATCAGAGTTTGATATATTTTCTTCAAGAATTTCTTTTATTTATTTTTTTTTTGCTAAAATTAAACGTCTAATAACTAATAATAAATATAAACGGAACAAAAGTTTTGTTCCGTTTTTGGCGGCAAGTCCGAGTACTTCTGCTGTCCGAATGAGTTGATGGGACGATCCTCTCAACTAAAGGAAGGTGTGCTATAAATGATCCTTTTTATGGCTTACAAACTAGTCAACATTTACTTCACATGAGTAGGGAAAATAGATTGCTGTTGACGCTGTGCATTTTGCATATTAAAACGATTTATGAAACATAATTTTAATATTTTAAACCTAGATAACGGACAAGAAATGAGCTTTAGCGTTGAGAAAAAAAGGTGAACAAAAGTTCTACTCATTTGGAATCTAACATCATTTTCTCACCAACGTAGCTAAACTCGAAATTATACAGCAACTTGTCAACCTTCCATCAGAAGCAGTTATAATGCAGAATTCTCCGCAAAAAAATTAAACAACTTTCAGGTGCTATTATCATTTCTTCCTTAATTGAGGTACAATTCTGCAATTACCAACCCTCTAATTTACTAATTAGAAAAGTTTATTGACTCAGTGTCCTTCAAATTCCACATAATTTGGAAGGCGTATTCTTTTTTGATACTGTGTAAAATATCAACCTACGATTTTTTTTTCTTTTCACGAGAAGACGTAGCTGCCGCCTTCCGTTTTATCCTCCTATTTTCTACTTTACTTTTTGAATTTTTTATTTCAAAGGTTGCACACCTACCCAAAACAGTACCTTGGACAGCTTCCCACGCTGAGGGTCATTGCAGGCAAACTTTTCTATTGAATTGAAAATCTCGTCCGCTTCAGGTGACTTATAAAAACTGTTTTCCCAGTTTAGTAAAAGGATTTATTTCGCTCTTTCCTTTTCTTGCGTTATTTATAATAGAGGCGCAACTGTTAAAGATATATTGACAGGGAGTGGAATCAAATTAATCGTTGGGAATACTTGCAGACGATTAAGACCGAATGAGTTGATGGGACGATCCTATCAACTAAAGGAAGGTGTGCTATAAATGATGCTTTTTATGGTTCTCAAACTAGTCAACGTTTACTTCTGAGATTAGAAAAACAAAGAAGAGTAGAGAAAATAGATTGCTGTTTACTCTGTGCATTTTGCGTATTAAAACAATTTATAAAACATAATTTCAATATTTTAAACCTAGATAAAAGAAAAGAAATGAGCTCTTTCGGACGGAGAAAAAAGGTGAACAAAAGTTCAGAGCTTTATATGTGGGTTTAATGGTTCTAAAAAAAAAGCTACAATGCATTATTAGCAAACTTGAAAAAAAATTCTATGAATCCTTAATAATGGTAATCATATCTTAGTTATTAGTAGGAGAACATCAAGAGCTGCATTACACTTTTTTTTAATATTAATTATTAAATGAATGGATTAAAAGCCATGTGTATACACATATTCGAGGTGTATTGTACCATATAAATGCTTTTTTTTAATTCCCTTTTGTTCTTTTTTGTGTTAAGTTACTTTTCTATAAATTTCTTATTTTGAAGAGAAAGAAATATTGCATGTCTTAAGTTCAGTGGTCGGAAGTAGGGCGCTACAAGTAGCGGAACTACTGTAGTGGCTACGTTTTTTAGTAGTTTGTAGTGTAGCGCACCTTTTTGAAAAGTAGTAGATTAGTGAGTAGCGCGATGCAAAAAAGTAGTAGTTTGTAGCGATTTCTGAAAACTAACTTTTAAATAGAGTTTTTAATAAAAGAAAAAAGTTTTACTCGAATGGTCGTGTAAATCTTACACGAGTGCATCAGCCTACTCAATGAGAAATATCAATCACAAAAATATGAACTGACCTTAGATATGTCATTTTGACAGATATTTTCCGAATGGTTCAACAGTAACGGAATATTAACTTCACTGAAATTGCTTTCCATGTAACAGTTTTTTTACACGGAAAGCAATTTCAGTGCAGATTAGAGTTATAAAAATTTGAATATTTTAAATAACTATTCATAAATGGCAGAAAAGAAATGTTTTTATATTTTTTGCGAAAAAATGGTACAAAAAGCAAGGTACTTTTCTAATTTTTGAGGTTTGAGCCCTCACTTGCCCCCCCCCCCCCCCTTCTCGCAAAAAACCGTAAAAATGGCTTAGAAGAACCAATTGGCGCAAAAGGAAAAAACGCAATTCTTAGAACTATTCCATATTCAAATGAACTAATTCATTAATCCGCATCACTTTTCGAAAAATTTTGTTCAATCCTTGAAAGGTGTATGCTTTTTATTTATTTACTTTTAAAAAAGTAGCGAAGTAGCGACTACATTTCAAAAGTAGCTTGTAGTTGTAGTTAACTACGTTTTTAACAAAAATAGTTGCAGTTGTAGTTCGCTACAAATAAAATGTACTTTTTCCAACAACAGCTTAAACTTTTACACTAAATTTTTGATTTGTTGTTGTTTGATTTTCAACCTGATCATTAATTTGTTCGAAATTTCCTAGTCAATGAGAACGGCTGATGTTAGCATTTAAGAAACTGAAATCTTCACGTGTTTCTTGTAACTGAACTGATACGTTGTATAACATATTATTATGTAATTTTAATGAAAGTTCTCCCGATATTCACTCGGCTTTTCTTCTTTACACACATGATTTTTAAAATTTAAAATGTTTTGCGAAACTGAAAATTACAATGACAAGAATTGAACAGACTCCATGCATGATCTAAAGTGATATCAGGGACGTCATTTCAAGTTTTTCCAGGGGGGGGGGGGCAGAGAGTCCAAACACAATACACTTTCATCGGAAAACATAAAAAACCACGCCCACTTATATGTAAATACATTGATTTCTCAAAGCCAGGGGGGGGGGCAATTTACCCCCCCCCTGCTCCCCCCTAAATGACGGTCCTGCTCTTACCGTACTTTTTAGCAGTATTTATCAAAATAAGTTGATTAAACCTATGCAATCAAAATTTTAAAACGTAATCACATTAGCATGATCAAAATTGATTAAAATGTAAAGACATTTAATCATGGGAACTGAGTAAAACCTTTTCTCTTTCTCTCTCTTTTTTTTTTATTCTTAATTTTCAAAATAATTGTTGTAGTATCACACAGACCCTGTGATCTTTAGCTGTAATTATATTTCAAATATCTTAAAATATCATTTTTGCTCCTTGACATAGCAGAATAATGCTCTAAATAACCATTTTAATCTCTTTTATTCATTTATTTGTTTAAAAAAATATTTCTTTCCTTTTATTTCTTTTTAAAATTTTATTCAATATTTTTAATTTTTTATTATTTTTTTTATTTTAAAAATATATATTCACTGTTTTTACTTTTTTTTTTTTAATTTTTATTCTTTTAATTTTTTTTGTATTTTTATGTTTTTCTTACTTTTATTTAATTTTTAATTTTATTAATTTATTTATTTTTATTTATTTTATTTATTTATTTTTTTATTTGTATTAATTTTTAATTTATTTACTTTTGTAGTTATTCTTTTGTTTTATTTTTTCATTACCTTTGCGTAAAAAGTCTTTACTTTTTATGTATTCTTTATCCTTTTTGAGCAAAAATTATTTTTTTCTCCTGTATGTATCAAAATTGAATGTTTACCCATGTGTGTTGTTGTATACATTTTCACCTACGTCATCCCTTAATTTGTAAAATTTAACTCTATTAAATATATACAAAGGGTGGCGCATTTAGAAAAAAAAGAAAAAAAAAACAAAGAATAATGCTTTAAATATTGTGCTGAAAATATTTAGAATCTGCGTTTCATTAATTGAGCTGATCCCATTAAATTACGCTCACTAAATTTAGTTTGATCCATTTTTATATGGAAAAGTGACAATAAGAAAAAAAAAAACCTGAAATAAGAAAACTATAGAACCGGTTTGGCAATTTTTTTGTGTGGGAAATTTGCGATTTGTCGTACAGGAAAAATCTGTCACTGAGTCCGTGAAGAAAAAAAAAAGAGAAGAAGAAAGAATACAAGAATTTGTTCCAAGCGATATTTCATATCACAGGTGGGATGTTAGTAAACCGTGGTTGCCAGTTTTGCGTTGGAGCGATAACGTTTGACAGATTTCAGAGCAAAGGTTATCATTAAACGACGCGAAACATAGATTGAAAAGTCAAATCGACTTCAATGTTTGGCTCCCCGCACAAACTCAAATTGACAGATGGTTATTAATTGGGCCATATTCTCGGATGTGTTTTGAAATTTCCAAACTTTGCTGCAAATACTTAAAAAGCAAAGAATAAACTCTTTTCTACAACCTTTTTGTGAAATTAAATATAAGCTTTCCTTAATATTTTTCCGAAATTGATCAGTCCAAAATCAAGTTTTTGAAAGTTTCGTACGCATCTCAAAAAACTTCTAAAATTGATAGGAAAATAAAAACCAATAGTTGCTTTGAAACGAAATTATCCGTTTTTTAAATTTTGCATATGTACTGTTCGTCCGTGAAAGCCGTGCCTAGCACTCGGGAACCATTCTACTTAAAAAAAGGGGTGAGGGGTTGTGAGTGGGAACTTTCCGAAGTTTTCAATTTAAAACTTGCATTTGTTATCCTTTTGACACATTTAACTAAACACTGTATTTGAAATTAGCATCGTTCTACGTTGCTTGATACGGCTCAAAATGCTTCTTGTTATTCTTCCTTTTATTGTTATCTTACCTATCACCCCTATTTTGACAATATCAGAAAAGACCTGACGCATGATGCGTAAGTACGCAGAAGGTTTTACCAAAGAAAATCAGACAGTACGCCCGCAACTGCCGCAAAATACCATGCAATATAGAAAACTTCAGGATTGAAAACCCTAAATAAAGTCGACCATCTCCGTTCCACAGAAATAGGTCTTTATAACGAGTGGTCATTGTAAGGGGTAGAACATATAATGTATTGGGATAAAGTTGGGGTTTTTCCTATCGGTCTTTATATTAGGATGGTCTTTATAACGAGTGGTCGTTATAACGAGCGTCGACTGTAATTTGGCTTTTGGTCCCACTGTGTATTAAAAAAATTGCGCAGCGTCTATTGATTTCATGGTTCATACGGTTTGCTAAGGTTTTCCGTTTAAAATATGCAAGTGGTCCGTTTAAGCGATTCGTTCTGAATAAAGCTGGCATGGAAATGCGAGGGCTTTTGATTCGCGTGTTTCGTTCATTTTGATGTGAGTCAAATTTGAATTTAGTGATCTTGCATCCTCGCAATCTAATAGCTGCATTTATTTCCAACTGCAAACATGATGTTCTCATTTCGTCACATCGGTGATCAAAGAGTAGGTAATAACAAAACAAAATCAAAGGGTAAGAATGTTTGGAAAAAAAATAGTAGACATAACTCCATTGATTAGACGTCGGAAAGTCAAATCATTTTGAAGGAATTTGAAATAAACATGTCATTAATAAATCAACATTAATTTTTTCCCAACATGACGGAGGTTTTTTTCGGTGGGGGGGGGGGGGGGGTGGAACAGTTGTCTTTTCATTTAGAAACATTTTTCTTGAACGTTTCTTAGCAGTCATTGAGAGAAAGAAGCTTACAGGGAAAATAAAAAAATTCATAAGTCTTCTTCGCGTTTCAAAGCTCAAGTTTTATCGAAAAAATAAAGAAGAAAAGAGAACCTGCTGACCAAGTCAATGACATGGGGAATGATGTTCGCTAAAACAAGTTTTGCATAATTCCGCAGGTTTAATGGGAGATTTGAAACGTCTTTCTCTCTTTTTTTACTGTGATGAAAATATGTATTCTGTAAGATTGCTTGGACAAAAAAAGTTTTTTTTTCTTTTTCAGTGAACAGAAGAATAATAGATAAATTACAGGTTGTCTACAGAAGCAATGTAATTGCTGTTCATTGCCATTTAGTTTATACCTATCTGTTTACATCATAATAGCTATAACTTTGCTTTCAAAGATTTTTTTTTTTTTTCCGGTACACAAATTAGCTGACTCCAAAAGGAATAGGAAATTATTTAAAAGAAAAAAACTGCATTTCCGAAGTGCATGACTTGTCTCGCTTACCAATTCATAAAAAGCATTTATTAGACCCAAGTATCATGTGCAGTGCATCATTTCTTTCCCAACCATCTTCAATTTCATTCTTAGATGTTTTATTCATTTATTTATTTTTTTTTTAATTTCTTGGAATTGATTACTAATCATGCTCTTCACTGTTTTCCATGCAATTCACTCCTGCAAATCGAATAAACACTTTTCCCAAAATATGCAGGGAAGTATTTTCACGTCTGAATGGAATGAACATTACAAAAATTCTTTAATTAATAAAAAGAAGTTGATAAATTGGCTAAAAAAATAATCAAATCATAAATTTCATCAGACTATATTTGTTGCTTTGGAAATTATCAAAACAAAGCTACTGCTAATACAGTGAAATTGCAGATTTTTGGAGGAGGTATTGAGAAGAAATGACTTCATATTTTCTGTTATTTTTAGATAATTAAATAAATTACTTTGACAAAAAAAAATATACCTGTCGGTTTGTCATATGTAACTGAATAAACGGAAGATTTTTTTTTTGCATTGTTTCCCTCACACTCATAAACTATTCCCATACATTTTACAGTTAAATTATATTAATTACTAGCCTATTACGCGGCCTTGCCCAGGTTGGCAATTCCATGCAGTGTGGAAAAGCGTTGGAAAAATCAAATTACAGCAATGCGTCTGTTTTACATATTTTTCGGTTTAAAAATGTTAGAAGTTTATTATTTATACTAATTTTTTGTCAAGAATGTAGTATTTTTAGTTTTGGCAGCACTTTGAAGTTGGAAATGGAATATTTAACTTTTGGCAAAGCAAATGGTCAATCTTTCAACGTTGGTAAGTTTCAATTTTTTTCTTTAGATAACTGTTTTAAAGGAAGAATATTGATTATTACACTTTAATTCAATATTGTAAATTGCTAAAACGAGTGTTTTCACGTAAATTAAGTGATTTATGTTAACTTCAAAAATGCACTGTTCTATGTAACATAAGTTACCAAAAACATGTTAAAGTTCATGATGTGCATAAACAAAGGGCAATGCAATGTTAACAATGCTATATTTTCTATCTTATAAGTGTGTGTTAAGCAAATAGTTAAAGTTTTTTTAAAAATATTGTCTATTTAATTTTTTGTGCTACAATCAAAACGTGTAACTTAAGTTACCAACATATGCAGGTAATGTAAGTTACCCAAGTAGAACTTAAATACTTGTATTTATAAAGAAAGTAAATTGTGAAATAAACCTATGTGGTAAGTAGGAGTAATTTATGCAAGAATTCTTTTGAATTTGTACTGTATTTACTTAATTTAAATCTCCATATATTATTTCTCTAAGCGAATCCTATACCGGTCGAAACTCGCTCATTTCTTTATCGAATTGCAAGAAAATTTATGATTTTGAAGCTTATCCCGCGGCTATTGACGAAAATTAGACCCACCTCTAAAAAGTGTCGGTTCGTTTTTATTCGAACTTCAATTTTTGGGCACAAAATTGACTCTATCTAGCGAAATAATTATCGTATCGTCTCCATTTTGATTTCATTCGAAAGATTAAAAAAATGCGTTCTTTAGAACGTTTCTCCGCTAGCGCCGCGTAACGAGAATCTCGAAAATCACGTTTAAGCGACTTATAAGCGATTGAAGTTTGAAAAGTTAATTTTTGCTCAATGTTAAATGTTGTACATGTGTTCAAATCAATTTTAAATGCGACATTTCAAGCAAGCTTAGCTCGGTAAACCTAATTGTAACTTTTATTGTTTCAAAATACTATGTAGTTTGCGATAACGTTAGTATTAGTTTAGTATACCTGGTATTTGATTTAATATAGGTATCACTTTTGTAGTAGTTGTAAAATGAACGTGTCTTTGATCTCTTGAAAGTTGTCAGAACGACGCAGTAGATGCGATGTTGTGCAAATGAAGCCAATAAAATTGTCGTATTAAATTTTAAGTTTAGAGTTTTTTTTTTTTTTTTTTTGCGGAATTCCGCACGGTCACTAGTTAATCATATTTCTTAAAATGTCTCTTTTGTTAATAAGATTACAATACCCTCTATTATAAATTATATGTTTCTGTTTGGCTTTTGAGATATTAATTCTCTCTAAACAATATCACTGCATTCAGAATATTTAGGAGTAATGTACTATAAATTATTCAAAAATGACTTCTGTTATGATTTAACGTTATCAAATATGTTTTAGAAGTAACAAATACAAAAATATTTTATCTCTTACAGGTGAAATACATTTTATTCTGCATTAAAATGCCACTAAACTCTGCAGAAAAGATGCGCTGTAGAAGGGGTATGAGAAAAGTCATGTGGATATTGCAGATTTGTAAATAAAAGTCACTCTTTATGGTATTGAAATATGTTAGAAAAAGCAAAATTTATCAAAAATACTTTCTGAAGATCCGCACATTGACAATGACCATTTAAGAACTAGAAATTAACAAACTGCGGGGTTTCGTTTAGTTAAGTATTTTAAGGAACAAGAAGAAAAAACCGAGATAAAAGCTGGTGAATGGTGTGTGATAAAGTACGCAAATACATTGTATTCTTGAGTTGTGACGATTATTGAAGAAAACGAATTTAAAATATAAGTAATGGCTGCTGTTGGAACCAATTAGAAATGGCCAGTAACGACAGATGAAATTTATAATAAGAACGAAAGAATGATTTGAAAAATTGAATAGCAGCAGCCAGTATAGATTTAAGTCTTATGTAATATTTTTGATTTTTCATTGAGTTTGATATTAAATTTCTGTAAATTTAATTCATAATTGTTAATTTTCAATGTTTCGATCTAAACTAAGCTGTAATTTTCATTCATTAATTTTTGTAGTAAAGATATGCTTGTAAGTAAATTTTGTAACGTAAGTTATTGTAACATAAGCTACCCAGTTAAAAATTCCCATAATTTTCAATTTTTGAAATGAATTTTTAAATTAATGAAAATATATTCCTAAGCATTATAAGAAACTGATAAATTATGCTTCAAACAATAAAACAGCTGTAATAGAGCAGAAATTTGCCTCAGAACCAATTTTCATATTATGTCATTCCCTTTTTGTGTAACGCAAGTTACTGCCTTATCTTTGACTGCTAGATTTTGTAAAATTTAAATGCATCGAATATTTTTGCATTTTAATTTTGCTTTCAACTGTCATTTTCAAAAAATGCTTTCATACAAGATTTGTACAACAAAATTTCTCTGTACTGAGGTACTAAACGCATAAGAGTTGGTCGAAATGTAACGTAAGTTACCGTGGAATTGCCCAGGTGCTTATTAATGCAAGATACCTAATTATAATTGTTTTCAACATATTTCATACTAAAATGAAATAGGTGAGCCTTAAATTGATAATTCATTGTTAATCGTAATCTTTGCCGGAAAATACTCATATTTAAATGTGTTAAATTTAATCAATTTGTATGCTTAAAGGCTTGTCTCTATTACTCTTTCTATTCAAAATTGAAAGAAAATGGTCATTTTGAGACAAAAAATTTCAAAACCCCGCCATGTGAATTGTAGTGCATCAAGGTTGAAAATCCGACGAAAACTGTTGATTTGTATAAGGAACAAACAAACAAACAAATATATATATATATATATATATATATATATATACATTCATTTTTTACAGATATAGATGACCGAGGAACACACGATAGTGTAATAATAAAAAACATAAATAAGTTCCAATCTGAAAAGTACTGAAAAATACGTTTTTAGACGCATAAATCTATTCGCTCTCGTGTCTCCGTTATCGGAATGAAATCTTAAGTTCGGCCAAAATTTTGAGAAAAATCGCCCAAATTTAATGAGTTAAAGAAATGGAAGACATCTTTTTCCGATCTGTGTATAGGATGCAAACGATGTAATTTATTGAGCAATTTCTTGCTAGGTCGCAAATTTCTGTGTTTTCTTAAAATTTTGGTAGACCTTTAAGATTATCTCAATAACGGGAGGACCAACTAATTTTTGCGTCAAAATATGCCTGAATATGCTCTTTCGACTGTTAACGATTTAAATGCGTTTCATTAGTACACTTTTCGTTGGTTACCTGTTTATAGAGTTTTCGAAAGTCCAGACCAAAATAAACTGTAAAATCATCCCACTGAAAGTTAAGTCGTGCTTAAAAATCGTGTTCATTTAGATATTGATCAAAATCGTAGACAACTTAATTATCCAGAGACGGCTCTATTCGTCATCGAAACTGCTTTGCATTAAATTTAACAGTTAAATTAAACCTATGTCAATTGACATAACATTTTCACTTAATTTGCATTTCAAATCCATAGATAGATAATCTTAATTGAAGCTGATAAAGTCTGTGTAGACAGTGCATTTAAGATTTATTTTGAGCTTTCGCTTGTAGAATATTGCAAGTAAATTATAAAATTAAACGACAAAAAAACTTAAATAAATTATTCATAGCACATCTTTTTTAAGGAAATGAGAGCACGGTTCAACATTATGCATATAATTAGACGTTAATGTTGTAATTTCTCGAGTAATCAAGTATGAAAAAGAGGAAGGAAGGAAAAAAGAAAAGAAACCAAAATGAACAGCTCAACAAATGAAAATATAGCTGAAACATGCTTTGGGAGGCTTTAAAATATTTTTCTAGTAATTTCTAAAAGCAAATAAAGAGTAAAAAGTAATATGAAGAAGCGTTAGTCATACTAAGTGAAAACTTATATTTTCAAGGTATCTAATTAACGAAGCTTGAGAAACATTTAGTTAACAGCGGAAAAATTGACAGCTGGACGTAATGGAAATTCACGATAATAAGGAAAAAGTTGCATGGAAAATTTTCTTTGAATATATATATTGCTTAGAAAACGATACTTTATTTC
>JAXGGA010007043.1:0-65324 GCA_038373865.1 Uloborus plumipes
ACTTACAATTTTAACTTTTGGCTGAAACAATTTTCGTCATAGACTGAAACAATATTAACCATTTGGGGGCCCCTAACAAGCGGGGCTGGAGGGCCCTTGGCTAAGGCCTTGTTCAGTAATCAGGGCCCTTTGAGTACTGCATTCGAGGCGAGTAATGCTGCAACCGCAAATTTCGCTTTGCAACTGAGTTACATTTATATATTTTTTAAAACATCATATTTCGTCATAATTTTCTATATATAGTCTATGATTTTGTCCCACGCCACAAGGTGGGGGTCCTTTAATGGGCCTATTCTATGCTTAGATTAGGGCTTATCCTCACGGCCCGATTGAGATTTCTCGGGACGCTAGGGCAAAAACTTCTTTGGGGCCCCTGCTTTCAAGCTTTACAATTTTAACCTTTGGCAGAAACAATTTTTGTCATAGATTGAAACTGAAACAATATTAGCCGTTTGGGGGCCCCTAAAGAGCGAGGGCCTTGGCCACGGCCTTATTCAGTAATCAGGCCCTGCTTATCCTCCCCCTGCCCCTTCTCTCCTACTTCGCTTTGGGCTCTTCCAAACTGGAAACTGCCCTCTTGGAAGTATTGTGGTGGTACGGTATGGATAATTGACCACCTGCTGCCTTTCTTTCCCTGTGACCTTATGATCTTTTCAAGGCACGCGAACGGAAGGGAGAACACCAGTCTAGAGTGCCTGGATTCAATGGCACTCTAGACCAGTCGAACGCGGAGTGTTTTATCTGGGGAATGAAAACATTGCGTGGAGAAAACTCTTGTCCCTCGCGAATGTGGAAATCGAAAGAAAACAGCTTTGGGGCCTCGCGGACCAAATAAATGCAATCGAATTCATAATTGTAAAAAAAAATAAATAAATAAATAAAAAAATAATAATAATAAAAAAAAGGTCAAATTTATTTTGGGCCCCTACCAATTTTGGACCCCCCCTCCCCCCCCGCGTTGCGGGGTCTTGCGGGTACGAAGTTACGCCACTGGTAGGATCATTATTTATCTTCGTTCTTTTTTTCATTCGCTAACCTTTTAAATGCCAATGTTCTCAAATAGGGGCATCCATTTGAAAACTCGTCAAAAAAAACAAGTTTCTCTCGTGAGAATTTGAAAAAGCTCCTATTTATTTATTAAAAGTAGACTTGATTTTTTGAAAAGCAAAATTATTTCCCCTTTATTGTAATTGTGGAAAACAAAAATGTTAGTTTTTGTCGATTTTCAAGGAGGTTAATAAAAAAGTAATAGTTTTTTTTTTTTTGAGAAAAGCCGAATGTTTCTAAAATTTAAGAGTAATAATAAATATAAGGATCATGTTGATGAATAAACAATGACAGTAAAAAAAAACCACTATTGTGGACTGTTTCAGAAAATGAAAGTGAAAGTCGAAAAACAAAGTTATTTTTTTATGATTTTTATATGACCGTACAATATTTTTACTCAATTATTAATACTATTTTGTTGTTAACTTTTCTTATTTAAAAATCTTTTTACCAATAGCATTAATTATTTCCTTTAAAAAGCTATTTCTTTGTTATTACTACGTTTTGAGACTAAAATTGCCAAAATGGAAAGGTAAAAAAATGTTCCCCGTTTAATCGAATAAAATTTCTTGGAACCAACAGTATTCGATTAAGCGGTGCCGACAGTACTTGTTTGAAAACTCAAATAGTTTTTCGAAAGCTCAAAAAATTTTGCAAAACAAATACTTTGGTCAAAAGAAATTCAAATTCATACATATGTAATTTATTTGGGCGGCAATGTAAATTATTTGGGCGGGAGGGAGACAGTTAAAACATTGAATTTCTTAGGTGTTCCCGTGGTAGTTGCTCTCTTTTGATGGGGTGAATATCATTCGTAGAGGGTTTTCATGTATAGTACCAAATAAAGTTCCAAATTATACCGTATAATAAAATGGGAACTTGTTCACATGAATCAAGGTATTAATGATAAAAGGCGTGAAAAGAGGTTGAAAACATTTGTTAATCAAAAAATTTTTGGGGGAGCCCACAATGACCTCCCATTGGGGGGCCACTAGTTTTGATCTTGGGAGGTAGCTGCACCTCCTCGCTATGCCCTTGGCTGTAGCTTTAAGTAAACATAGCTTATCAACAAATATATCAAAAAGAAATAACCTACATAGAAGTTCAAAATATTCTAAAAAATTAAGTTGCCCATCATATGTTAATTTTCTGACAAATTCTATTCCTTTCTCAAAAATAGTTAATAAAATAATGCAGTCATGGTAAATTTTGAAAAAAAAAAAAACGCTTTACCGACATTGTGGGTTTTTTCAAGTGGGAGCCCGAAAAAAACAGGGCGGGTATTTTTGGGCTTACCCCGCTGTGGCAACCCTGGTTCTAACATATACAAAAAAAAAGGATTAATTATCGCAAAATATTCCCTTACTATGCATTTGTTTTTGTACTATTAATTATAGGTTTATATAATTTACCTGTTTCTCATATGTTTATACAATTTATGTTTTATATAGCTTGTGGTTAGGAATGAAATAAAGGGACATATTCCCGATGATTGGCGAGGGCGATTGCCTAGATTTTTATCTAGCATCACCAACGCTGATTTTCAGGAGTCCCTTCGAAGAAGAGGCCCGGATTCGAATCAGCGACCTCAGAGTTACAAAAGTAGTCATGAGAATGAGTGGCAGTGCTCATACCAATCAAGCCATGAGTACTTCTTGAAAATGAAGACAAACAAGGTATGTATGAATTTGCATTGCGGTAAGCCGCTGCATTTATTAACATTTAATACATTGTTGTTACTGTGAATTCTTAAAGTTAAATTTTTTTTATCTCCAGGAAAACATTTCTTGCTCCTTAACCCTCCTAGCCGCAGGATTCTCCCACTCAATGTTAAACTCCGTAGGGTTGCCTGAGTATATACTCGGGCCTCCCGCCAGGAGGGTTGATTTTTTTTAAAAGCTTTCTAGGCATAAAAATAAATGATTTCAATTCTACCTTTTTTATTTATCGTAGAAATCTATTTTTATGAGGAAATTCATTTCTTGATTATTTATAATAAATTATGTCTAAACTATCATAATAAATTATTTATGTGATGATTTATTCTAGAGTCTAAGTATAATTTTTTAATAGTTAAAATATTTTCAAACAATATTTTCACTATAGAAAGCTGCACTCATGAGGAAATGAAATTACAAGTTTGTATTCTTAATTATTTAGTCTTCATGAAATTATGTACAAATATGAATATTTAACATTCATTAGCAATTAATAAACAGTCTTTGTGACTTTCAGGAAATAAAGCTATTCTTGTTTGTTCTGTTCTGATCCCCGAGACCAACAGAGCTAGATCAGGTCCATGAGTCTGTTCACCTGGAGAAAGTCGAGAACCATCAAGGTGTTTTGGATTACATCCAATTTAGAAAGCCCCAGAAATGATAAAATATGCTCAGGGAGACCTGAGCAGAAGAGCACTTAGTGCACACATATCGAAGGTTCTAGTTCCGTTAATGAACGTCATTGTCAGTAGATGGCATTTTTGACAGTTGGAGGTTTTATCCTGTTTTAACCGTGGTTTTACCATCATGTCAAAAGCCTCTTTTTGACATAACTGTCAGAAACCTATTTTGATTGACAGTCTGAAGCTGGTTTTGGACAGGACAGGTAGTATTTATCCTTAAAGAACTGTCTCAAAATGTCCGAAACTGGAATAACTGCCCAAAAACATGCTAATGCTCAAAGAGTCTAATCTAATTATTGCATGTTTATTGAAGTCTTAGGAATGTATAAAAGAAAAATATGTATTTTTATGTACACTTGAATACCAGGGGCCGCGCTAAGCATTCGCCACCTCGCCAAATGCGATAAAATAGAAAATTCGGCGCAAAAAATTCTGATTTGGCTAAAGTATTGGCGAATGGAAAATTGTCAGAAATGTTCACTTGGGGGAAAAATACATGTATTACATTTAAAAAACAAATAATTAAAATTCTTTGACTATAACTCTCGAAGTTTGGCTAAGACTATTGAAATTTGGCTAATTTACTTGCTAACAACTAAAAATCCTAAGCGCGGTCCCTGAATGCATACATTCAATAAATTTTTCATGTAAAACATACTTTATTAATAAATTACATTCTGTTTTTAATATTTTCTCACAAAAAATAATTTTACGATATATAGTTTTGGACAGAACTGAAAAATTTAAGCAGAACTGCTTTGAACAGGGTTGAAGATTTAATATTGAGTAACTTTTTTTACCGAAGAACAAATTAATTTTAGGAAAATCTATAAACTCATTTAAATTACACTTATCAATTTATTTTTGGATTTACGCTAAATAGTTTCAGCTACAGACGATGAAATGTTCAAAGAAGTTAACTCTGTGTCTAAAAGTAAAATACCACAGTGGATAAAATTCGGTATTGGTTGCAGAACACGGAGTACTTTCAGTTGTTTTTGTTACACTGCTTGAAAATCATTTGGGAAGAAAACTTTATAAGTATCATTATATTACCCATCGGAAGCTCTTTGTGCCAAGGAATCAGATTAGAATAATAAACGTCGATTATACAATGTTTCATGATCTTTTCCTTGGCGAAAAGGAAAAGGATGACAAGTTACCCCTTTATTGAAATGTGCGATAGCTATCCAAAGGAAAAATACTCATACAGTGTTTTATAATATGTGAGAATGTTTTAAAACACGTACCCTGTTTAAAAAAATCCTGAATTTTCAGAAAGTTTTCGACCGATTTCAACAGAAGATTTCCGTTTTAGCTTCAAAACGCATTTTTTCCTTTAAAAAACGGAAATATTCCGTGAATTACCGAGTAGGAGAGACGAAAACTGAATTTCTCCGTTTTTGTGGTTGCTGCATTTAAGGGGAATGAGTACTTTTTACATCAGAATGAAGAAAATCAACTGAATTTTGGTATTTCACCCTTTATTATCCGGCGCCTAAATAATTTAAATTTAAGATTGTGGGGAAAACTATCTTAAACTACTATAAATCATATTTTGCAATAAAACTTCAGTTTCTTTCTCTTAACTTTGGAGAAACAAAATTAATACATTTCACATCAATATTGGAATTAAGCTATCCGAAGTTAATGATAAAAATTTACTGATCTTTTCAAATTCTTTGTCTATTTCTCTGCAAGACGTTACCGAAAACCCAAATCGAAATTGTCGACTTGTTGTATCTTGTTAGAAATCAAGTATAGGAGCTTACTTCAACTGCAAGTCATCCAAATTATATTGATTTTTTGCAAATTTGTACGGACATTTTTTTATTTCAAATTAATATGCTTTAAATGTCTGGTGCTCTAAGTTTGGTTCAAAAATATGTTTGTGGACAAAGATTGTTTGTTTTAATGAATGCATAAAAATCAAAATACCGTTGAATGTTGATTGATAGCTCTCAAAACACTTATATTCTTTAGCTTTTGAAGAACTCATCCTAAAATTAATGACTAGGTAAAAAAGTTATAAATTCGTAAGCCACATTAAGTACTAACAGTTTAATTTTTGGAATAAAACGTTTCATGTTATTTGTTGCCTAACCTGACTGTCTGAACCTGAAAGTATAAAAGTGTTTATTAACGGCAACTCTTAAATTCGGATTTGTTTTAAGTGTATTATTATTTTAATCTCCGCTACTCAGACTTGAGTGAAAAAAAGTACTATTTAAGTTAAAATCACATAGTCAGCCGCCAACAAGTTTTTTTTTTTTTTTTTTTTTTAATTTTGAAAATTATTTCAGCTTGTTGACAAAATTGAAAATGGCACGCCCACCTTTCCCCCCAGATAGTGGCGCTCTTCCCAAAAAGGTTGGCCACCCCTGCTGTATATTGAACAGGCACTGTTGAACCGCATCGACACGGAAAACACAATTAATGATTTTGCTGCAATTAAATCTGGACGAAAATTTATATGAGGTATGCAAATAAAAAATATTGGTCTGTACTGGTTTTTTTCTCGGGGGGGGGGGGGAATTCCCCCCCCCCTTTTAGAGTGGGGTGGAGGGGGGCCCCCAAAACTTTTACCGCTTGGGGCCCCCATTTCACTTTATCCGCCTCTGGGCAAGAGTGGTGACAAATAAAACTAATCCAAAGTGATAAATTTTAACTTGCATACACAAAAAAAGCCACTAATCTGCTCATGGCACTTGCCCTATTTGATACCCATTCCATGCTGTGCAAAAGGAAAAAACATTTTCGGAACATAAAGCATTAACAAAAACATATCGCGGGTTAAAGTTTCTTAGGAAGAGCAAACCATCACATGCATCACGTGGCTGTGAAAACCAATCAAAGGGCGCTGCCTGCACTACAGCAGAAGCGGAAGAAAAAGCAACCCTTCCTTTAGGTTGAAATGAATTGGCGAGAGAAAAAAGTTCGCCTATTTGAGCTTTTGCTAATACGCCCCAGCGTTCTCTCTAGTCATTCTCTGCAGCCCATGTAACCCAGCTTGTGAGGTATTTATCGATGTTTTGGCAATTACACATGTCTTGTTTACATTTTACTCTTCTACGTAAGGAGGTAAACTAGGATTTTTTTACTAAGGATCTATGTTTCATTTCGGGAAAACAAAAATATATCTGTTTCAAGATTTTTATTTAACTTCGATCTGAGTAATTTTCTTGATGTTTTCTTTCTTTATTGCTTTTCTGGTGAAACATCATAAATATGTTAATACAGTGACTTTATCACCAAAGATTATATTCACACTAAGTTTATATAATTGAAATTTTCGTCGACTTCCAGTCGCGTTCATACAGATTTTATTGCAAAACGAATGAGAGACAATGTGTTTCATTTTATCGTGGTATCCAGTCTCTGAAAATATAATCTTAAGTTGTCAACATTAAGTAAGATAATAAGTAACTTCATGATGGTATTTCTGCTTTATCAAAAGCAATTCAAAACTATTTTCTTTTGTGCAGCTAAAAATTTAGAATTGAAAAATTAAAATACAAGTGACTAAAATTCGTACTTTACAAATTTACTGATCGAATCTCATCTCACATTAAAATTTTTTTTTAGACTTTCGTGGAATTGTATTCTTTTATAAACAAATACAAACTCAATTTTAAAGCATAAAACATTATGCAATCATATTTAAAACTCTTGTGATCAACTGGGTAGTTAAAAATTTATGATTCATTGATTGATCACATCATTGCCTCAAAACTACTATAGTCTGGTTATCTTACTACTATTTCTGGGATAAAATTTCCTATTATTGCTCCAAGATCATGATAAAACAATGTATATTGATACATTAAAATCCCGAAAACTTGACTCAAAGCCGCTGAATGCAAATATTCGGAGGTATTGGGGATGTCCGCTTCAGGTTTGCTCGTAATGTTTTTTTTTTTTTTTTGGCCTTCCATAATATGACTAATTTTTCTAGAATCACCTGAATAACTGAGTTCTGGAGATACTGGCTGATGTTTTGCACATTCTCTTTCTTCTGAAGTCAAACTCAGCATAAATGTTTTTGTTAGTTAGCAGCACTAACAGCTCCTGAATTTCTGAACATGAACCCCTAAAAAATAGAGAAAATAAATCTTTTAAAATGAAGCACAACACAGTCAGAGCCTCATTACAGTGGCACAGGCGGAAGAGAAAAGCTTGTTCAAAGAAATACACTGGAGCATCTATCTTAACCTATAATATTGTCCTATAATCTGTATATTCATGAACAAACCAGTTGAAACTGCTATTTATTACACACTTAGAAAATTAAATTATCATTCATTTTAAATGAATGAATAATACTTTTCTGTTTAAGGCTCACTTGGTTTATCAATTTGTTTACTTTCTACCTTTGTAACAATAAGAAATTTTTTCAAAGAGCCTTACCTACAAGTATATGGGAACCCTTTAATCTAGAAATTGTTGTTGCTGAATATGGTCTACTATAGTTAAACCGCGAAGAGATGGCGGGTCGACTGGAAGCAGAAAGGGACTACTTCATTTTGAAATAAGTTGATCTGCGAGAACGCGGAGCAGTGAAGTCGTGTGTTCTCGCTAATCCAATCTATTTTTAAATGAAGTGGTCCCTTTCTGCTTCTAGTCGACCTGCCATCTTTTCACAGTTTAACTTTACAAAATTTGCAATAACCACCCATAATCAAATTAAAATTGTCAACAACAAAAAGGTGCCAATTGATGACCTTTACTGGAAAAGGTCCAAATTAACTGCCCAAAATTGTTAGAATTCATCAAATGAGCTAATGACATTTACAGTGAAGCATCGTTTATATTTTTTTCTTATACACGTTTTTATCATTGCAGTCCAACTCGCTTATAACAAGCAAGAAGGGACTGAAACATGTTGCTCATTAAATCAGTAACATGTTGATCGTTAAATCCTTAACTTATCATTTAATTAATACTTTAATGACATCAATTAATTTAATTAAATACTGCTCCTTATTTAATGACAATTACTCCCCCCCCCCTAACCAGCAAAAAGTTTCTGGTTGCGCTACAGTCTTCAAGGGGAGAAACAATTGACACTGGAATGCTGGTGGAATTTTTCAAAGGTATTGAACCGCAGGAAAAAAAAAAGATAAGGCAGGAATAAGACTAGAAAGATGAGAAAAAAAGACTGCGAGACAGAAAAAATTGCTCGTTAAAACCACCCGGGGTCTGGGGTCTTGTTCGTTAAAAAGGAATTCTGTTCCATAGACTTAACATTGATCCAACCAAATATTCTCGTTTCCCTCGTTAAATCCGAGCTCTCATTATATCCTAGCTTGTTATAAACAAGTTCTTTAATCAATCCTGGCAGAGTCCAATACGTATTAACTTATACCTATTGTACGTTTTTTTTCATTTGTACGTTTTTTTATGAAGTCCCTCAAAAATCGTATAAACTGTGCTTCACTATATTTTCATAATTATTTATTGCATTAAAATATTTTGGTCAATATTATCACGAATTTATTGCAATTAAACATTTATTTTTTCTGTAGAGAGTCAAGTGCCAAGTCGTATGTTCAAGATGGGATAGCTAATGAGCAAACAAGTACCATTGTGCAATGATAGTAATGTTCAACTGAGATTCTTATGTCCAGATGATGTGCCAGAAGTAAAGAAATTATGCACAGAATGGTTTCCTATCGAGTAATACATTTATGTTGTTACGTACACATTTCAAATAAGTTAATCATTTAAAAACTATCTAGTTACAAGTTAGGAAGGGACTGTTTCTCTCATATTATCGACACAACTAATAGTCTGAGGTCAACCTACCCTCAATGAGTTTCCTTGTAAGTTATACATAAAAATATCACAAATGCAATGGTATTGGGTTGTCTAAGCAAAAATGGTCATATGGTAGGGCTGTCGCAACTTAAAATTTGAATAACATTGCGGATTTTTTGCAAGTTTATGCAAATTAAAGAAAAACGCTGCAAAGTCTCTGTAGATTTCTTGCAGATATAACCCTTTAAGCGCCATGTCTTCCATTTAGGAACCCATGAATACATGTTTTTCTCTCTCCAAGTAATTAAGTTAGATATTTTGAAATCAACTTCAATTAAAAAACTTAGTTCGTAATTTCATTGATTTTTTTTCTAAAATTTTGTACGGTAAATTCACCCAGTGATTTTTCTAAAAGCCGAATTTTACGTCATGGCAGCTCAAAGAGTTAAAGGCATCACATAATCTTTTTACTTCAAAATTTTTAAATTTAGAACCAAATTAGCATCATTTGCAGAAAAGCTAGATTTACTTTTTTTAAAAGATCTGAAAAATGAAAACATTTTAGCCTATCATATTAGCCTTTATGTATTATTTATTAATCACCTTCTTAAGTAATTATGAAAAAATATTTAGCTGGATATTTTATTTAAAAAAATTATAGAAATTAATTGACTTTACATAATTATGAATAGTTAATATTATGAGTTTTTTTTATTACCCTGGTTACAGTTTCATATTTAAATGAATTAGTAAGAGTGAGTTTGATTGATGTAATCATTTATAAGGGGGCTAAAGAAGAATTGAAAAACAACAAAGTTCAAACTTAACATTTGAGTTTCTACCTCAAAATAACTTTGAATGTGATAGTATAATATTAGTAAGTAACTACAGGAGAGCCAGACTTTACGTTTTTTTGTCGGGCCAGTGATAAAAAACGTACCATGTGGGAAAATGTAAAATCAGGGTCAAGGTTAATCTAACCATGTCGTTTAAACATTGACCCTTATAGAATAGACTTGTGAGGAAATGTGTAATCTTTACTTGCTTTTTGGTTTTCAGATACAATTATATTTATAGCACATTCCATTCTAACAATTCTTGCAAATTTGCTTGGTCGTCATTTGCAAAAAAAAAAAAAAAATATTTATGTATATATATACAGTGCGTCGCAAAAGTTTAAGCACTATGTAAATTTTTCAATAAAAAGAAATCTTTTCAGCAGAATGCTTTCATATTTATACTGTAAGTGGCTACTATGATCCTAATTAAGTGTTTGAAGTTTTGAAAAATATCATCGCAACGAAAATCAGAAAATACAAAAGATATTTTTTTGGCTGTCGTAAAAGTTTATGCACAGATCAGATTTTATGCAAATATCTCTTGAAACGTGATGCGTGAAGAACCAGTGCGGTTCTTTTGAACGAGATCTATGGTGTATCAATGGCTTAAAGTGTTATCAAGATGCCGAAGTCACTACAGTTCTCGTCTGAAGAAGTTGTGAAACTCTGGAAGCTGAAAGCAGAAGGTAACTCTGTTATGCAAATTTCAGTGATTTTAAATCGATCTAAACGTGGTATTTATAATGTTCTGAAACGTGGAAATCAATTTAAACCTGCGTTTCGCTCAGGAAGACCGAGAAAAACTACCTCTCGTGAGGATAGAAGAATTAAAAAACTGGCCTTAACTGAAAATTTGTCACTTAATCAAATAAAAACTAGACTTGTAACAAAATTATCACGTGATACCATAAGCAGACGAATAAAAGAATCAGGATTTATCAAAAAACAAAAGTTAGCTCGCAAACCTTTTCTGAAAAAGTGTCACAAACAAGCAAGACTGCAGTGGGCAAAGCATCATATGCATTATAGTGACGAATGGACTACTGTTGTGTTCTCTGATGAAAAAAAAATGGAATTTAGACGGTCCAGATGGGTTTTCATTCTACTGGCGTGACTTGAGGAACGATCCAAAGTGCGTATTCAGTTGGCAACATGGTGGTGGCTCAGTCATGGCATGGGACGCTTTTTGCTTCAACGGACAAACTTCTCTTAGCTTTCTAAAGGGTAGAAAAAATTCAGAAAGGTATCAAGATACCCTGAGAAAGCATTTGTTGCCATTTGGTGAAGTCCTAGGTGGTCCTGATTGGATTTTTCAGCAAGACAACGCTTCAATACACAATTCCCGTAGTACGAAAGAATGGCTTGCTTCTCAAAATATTAGTGTAATGAACTGGCCAGCACTCAGCCCGGATCTAAATCCCATAGAAAACATCTGGGGAATTCTCGCACGTGACGTATACCAGAATGGGAAGCAGTATTGCTCTGTTCAAGAGCTTAAATCTGCAATCGAGGAAGCCTGGTACAGACTAACTCCCGAAACCTTCCATAATCTCGTGCTATCGATGAAAAATCACATATTCCAACTCATCAGATGCAACGGTAACACCATAGACTACTAAAAGACTTGTATGCTTTCTAAAATATATATATTCCGTTTTTGTGCTTAAACTTTTGCGACAGCAAAATTTTGATTTTATCATGTAATCGTATTCTAATTTCTATGAATTGTTTCCAAATTCGAAACATGGATTTGTAAGCTGTTTGTTTAATTATAGTAAACATTTCAAAGCTTTTTGGTGTATACTTTTCGTCTTATCAAAAGATTTCGGTTGTGCTTAAACTTTTGCAACGCACTGTATTACTGATTTTATGCTTTTAGTCGCTTGATCAGTTGTGAGGACCCGTTCCATTATTTCTTCTTCGTCTTCATCCTCTCATTACTATCATCGGAAGCGGGTAATAAATCTGATATTGAGAGAACTTGTGATGTGACAGGCGACACATGTGACATTCACTTCTTAGAGAATTGCTCGAAAAAGAGTATGAGCAGCTTTGCTTTTCAGTTGCTGAAGGAAAATCAGATTGGACGATAGGAAGAAGCCCCTCTTACTTGGATCCATAAGACAGAACAAAAAGAACGTCTGAGCGGTTTTGACCCACTGGCGGTTCTGGACGTCTTATCACGTCCATTTAACATGTAATTCTGGATCTGCCGGACTGCCGGGGGGTTAAACAGCTAATTTATCTTGCAAAAAATAAGGCGAAAAAAAAGTTTGCGTAAGTTTAGTTGATGAAAAGAGATTTTTATCTGTTTGTCGAAAAACGTATTAAGCAAACTTTTTTGCAAAGGAAAAATGTAAAATCTGGAACATTTTAACATTATTAGTGTAGCCTTTTTCAAGGACCAACAGAAAATAATGTCAGAAGTGGGATAGCTTACGAAACGGATAACGTAAAATCAGGATTTCACTGTATTTGAATTAATTTTGTACTATGGTATTATAAACTTTCATTCATTGCATAAAAATGTACATTAGTTTACCAATTGGTCTGCCTGCCAAACCGAAGCAGCATACCAAATAATAACAGAATATTTGGTGCATCTCTATTCAAAACATTTTTTACCGTAACAACTTTTCTCACAAGTAAAACTAGTTACATCATTTTTTGATTTAATCAGAATTAGCTCTTTTTAAATTCACAGAGTGTACCTGTCTTGTACAAAGACAAGTAATACAAGCCCTTATTTAACTATTCATATTGTTTTAGAAAATAATTTGATGTTTATTTTATGCGTATGTGGTTTCGTGAAATGTACCTTCTCTCACTACATTGTTCGTATTTTGCTCATTAAGATATCCTGACAGTTGGTATAAAGACATAACATCCAGCAACAAGTTTTTTTCATTAGCTGCTGTCTACAGGGTACAAATTATTGGACTAGTTGTTGCAGAAATAAAGGCTCAATCAAAATGCAATAAAGAGGTAAGCATTGTTGTTATTATTATTATTTTTGATGGTTTGAAGAAATTATAAAGGAATTTATGTATATATACATAATACATAAAGCAAACAGGGTGCATATTTCTGTATATAAATGTATTTATGTTATACAAAGATCAATCATTTTAAATAGTTAATTATATAATAACAGCTTAACAGCAGAAACAAGTTACAAAGGATGTTTTATTTTTATAAATTGCTTATATAATTTTGAAAAAAAAAAGAGAAAAAGATAAGTTAAATAAATGTTCAGTGGGATTCAAGTGAAAAATCAATGTAAATAAAAGCCAAAAGTATCTCATGATACTTTTGGCTTATCATGTACTTTTCTAAGTACATCACGTGCAGGCATAGATCCATGGGAGTTAGGACACTCATAACAGAATGCTTCAAGGGCGAAAATGTCCAGAAATGCTTCAAGGGCGGGGCGATTCAAATTTTATGACTTACCTTTTACTACATATTTTGGTTTACAAATGTTGGCCACAAATGTTTCCGACTTCAGTTCTGAATCCTTTCTGGAAGAGAACCCCAAACTCCCTTCTAATACCTTGAAGATGGTCTAAAAACGTTTTTTTTTTGAACTTCAATATTGGAAATTTACTGGGGAGACCCCTTCAAAAGAAGGACGATTGTCCAACCCTTGTATCTGTCGCTGTCCAGCCAATACTTTTTGATATTAGTGAGTCAACAAGTGATTTGTAGTTCAAAAGTTTCTTTCTAATTCATTTCATGCTTAGTTCCGCTTTAAAATGCTAGGAATAATCTTTGTTCTTACGTATGTACTGCATATTTTGTTTTTTCACTACTCAATATTATCATGTATTTTATTTTTAGGACCAAGGATTACTTTCATCACACTTTGCCAAAAATACAAAAGTAGCTTACATTCTCACTTTGGGAGTTGTTGAAGAGTTTCGGCGAAATGGCATCGGTATGTAATAAAATTAATTCTTGTAGTTCTGTTAAAAATTTAAAAAAAAAAGCAGTAATTGTAAATAAAATTGTATATGTTTGGGAGAATAGTGTGTTACATAATTTAAAATCTTATTTTGAATGATTTTCCTTTCTAAGAAGAAACATAATGTGATAAGCATCATGTTGTGTTAATTTATATATTTCAATTGTCAGTGGAAGCCATTTGCTCATTGCCTTTGGGAAATATTAGATTGTACCAAAATTTGCCTATCACTAAAATATGTTTTGGAAATAAACTGGTTGTAATTCTTTAATTTCTTCTCATTATTTGCATCTGCATCACTATTTCTAATAAAACAACTTAAAAAAAACCTCTTAATAAATGTTTTAAAAGTACTTGAGTAATAATTTTTAAATTAATGCTTATTGATTTTTCTGTTTTTGTAGTAGTAGGTGTCCAAGATTATGCCATGTATTTTATTTCAGACTGCAAAATTGGTTTAAGATATTTTAATACATACTATTTTAAATCTTTTGTGGATTATTACTTATTATTATTTTTTTGAAACTTAGTACCTTTGAAAATAAAGATAGTGAATTAAATTGTCTTTACAATTTAATTTACTATCTATAATATTTAATTGACTCTTAAATAAATTTATATTTATTGTTATTATTTTGATGTATAGTATTTACTTATTTATGATGAATGAATTTTATGCATTTTTAGACATTGTTTGTGACGTCTTCAAAGATAGTATTTTGTAAAGGACATTAAATGCCTACCTGCTATTTATTTTAATCATTTAAAAAACGTATATTAACATAATCTTTACAAGATTATTTAGAAATGATTAGTCAATAATTAATTTGGTGATTATGTCCTATTCATACTTAGTTAAAATTAGTTATTGTAGAGAAAAGATAACGGCTGGCATGAAAAAGAGTAAGATATTGTCTAATAAGAGTTTGCAAGGTAATACTAAGCCGTGTTCATGCTAACAGAAAGGAGGAGAGGTAAAAAACTATGTACAAAAAAAAAAAAAAAAAAACTATTGTCTGCTTATTTGGTGAGTGCACCATTTGCATCAAGTGCATTTTAAAGAAATAGCCAGACTTGTCATTTAGAGGTTCCGAGAGGGGGGGGTCAATTTCCCCTTTCCTTGGGTTTGTGAAACTGTGTGCATATTTTTTTATGTTTTCTCCCCCGCCCCATAAAAGTTTGAAATGACGGGCTTGGTAATGACATGAACAGAATTAAAATGTATGGATTTTTCAAAAGTTCAATCTAGGGATGCACCGATAAGCAAATTGGCCGATTAATCGGCTGAGCCGATTAATGATAAGGATAATTGTTTTTCTACTACCAATTTTACCATCACTGTTTTTTATCTCTTTTCAATTCCAAGTTTAGAAATAGTAAGTACAGTAAAAGCTCATCTATCCGGCATTCAAGTATCCGGAACGCTCAAGTAACCGGAAATTTCGTCGGAGGTTCTCGATTTTCAAAATCAATGAAAAAGTTTCTTCCCCCCCCCCCCCGATTGAAAATCGCTAAAGTAGAGCGCAATGACTCCCCCCCCCCCTCTCAAAGACCGCACGTGTTCTTGTCTCGTCATCCGTAACTTGATTGATTATCGCCAATAGGCTTGACATCTGCCACGCCCATAAGCCACACCACGTGACTCCGCCAACTGACTCGCGAATTTGCTCTCCATTTCCATACGTTTTGCGCAATCGGACTTAACTCGTCGCGTCGTTATTATCTGCCAACGATGAAAAATTTATTACCATATTTATTTTTTAGGGCTTAGTTAAAAGAGTTGAAATAAAACAGGCGAAATATCAGGTTTTGGATGAGTTATGCGTAATCGTTATGCACAGTCGGACTTTACTGCCGTCGCGTTATAGATTGATCGCGCATGTAAGTTGATTTTCCGACTTTGAACCTCGTTTTTTCACTAAATTGCTTGGGCAAAAAAAGTTTTTGTGGTTTTTTTCGTAGGAAACAAACATATTGTTGGAAATTTTCGGGTAATTTCGTACTTTTTCAAAAATCGGCAAAAACGTGATTTTTAAGAAATTGAAGGGAATATCGGACAAATCGTTGTTAAATTTTAAAATTCCAGACAAAACACTATTTTAAAACATCTTTACATTAGCTAAAGGGGCGAAAATGAACCGGAATTTACTCGCGCTCATCTATCCGGAAAATTCGCGTATCCGGAATTCGGCGTTTCCCGAGCGTTCCGGATAGTCGAGCTTTTACTGTAATTTATTTCTGAGAGAAGATTTTTTTTTCCATTTTCCTAGTTTTCACAAAATAATTTCAATATTTCATCGAATTTCTTGGAACCAATTTTCATATTAGTGTCAATAATATTATTAACACATTGTTAGTTATGTTAGTTGGAAATAAAAATTTATAAAAAAAGGAGGGGTGGGGGAGTGTGTGGTGAACACTCTAATTTAGGAGTACTTTTAATTCATATATTTTAGTAATCAGTAGCAATTTAATTCAATACTTTTATTCTTTGAAAATTAGAGGTTATCTGAAAGCACTGTGCTAAGGAGAAAACTATCGCCACATGAAAAATGTTGCATCATTGTACATGTATATTTATTCAAAGTAGGAGAATTCATTTAAAAAAAACTTTATATCAACTGTGAGGATTATTACTGCTGTTAATAAAATTATTCATCATAGTTTCCTAGTGAAAGTATACTTTAAAGAATAATATCTGAAAAATATTTTTCAGCCGATTAATCGGCCCGAGTTTGCCAATTATTAATAATCGGCAAAGTGGCCTATTAATCGGTGCATCCCTAGTTCAATCAGTCTGGCTATTATATCTTTTATTAAATTTTGAGAATGATTTTTTACACATATATGTTGCTAATCTCACTCAAAAGATGAAGTTAGCTATCTCACTTTGCTATAGCTTTTATTTAAGACTTATAATCATAATTACGTTACATTAGAATATATTTGTGTATTTAAATTTTACTTATGAATTATAACTTATAATTTCACCCACACTTCGTGAAAATATGAATGAAATAACGTCAAGGTATTTTTGGAATAATGTTTTCAACTGTGAAAATTCTTTTTATTCTAAACCACAAATTAATGATGTTTGTTAGCTGAAATATGTGATTGTTAAAAAAGAATAATGATTATAAATTATTTCTAATGCTACCCAATATTTTCCTCTTAGCCACTTTGTTACTAAACAGCTTAGTCGACCACCTGACTAAAAACCCAGAAGGCAATAGCTGCAAAGCAATCTACTTACATGTTCTAACTTCAAATACAACTGCTATTCAATTTTATGAACGAAGAAGTTTTTCTCTTCATTCCTATTTGCCTTTATATTACTCGGTGCATGGCGTTGCTAAAGATGGCTATTCGTACGTTTTGTACGTGAATGGCGGCCACCCACCCTGGACAGTTCTATATCCTTTGTATATGTGTACTGTATATCTTTGTCGACTATAACTAATTTTGAAGCAATTACACCCACAGCTCACAGGCCAGGGCTAAAAGTCAGAACTAAAGCAAATGCACCCACAGCTCGATCATAGCATCCTAAGACTGCAGTTTCGTCCTTATTCTGGACTCCTCAGTCAGGAATAGCCAATAACCAAGCTGGAGGCAAAGATCCTCTCATAGTAGCTAAGGTAGCCAACAAACTGGTAGATTATGCTCGGGTTTATAAACAAATCTATTTCAAACAACTCTAAGAAGGTTCTTCTGCCTTTATATAGAAGTCTGGTAAGACCTCATTTAGAGTATGCTGTTCAGTTTTGGTCTCCTTATCTTAAGAAAGATATTAATTTATTGGAAAGGGTACAAAGGAGGGCTACGAGGTTAGTGAATGGATCTTCTAATTTAGACTATGATTCCAGACTTAGAATGCTTAACATGTATAGTCTTGAGCAAAGGAGAACCAGAGGGGACATGATTCAGTTGTTTAAATTTATCAAAATGAAAGATGTTATGGGGTTGAATTTGTGCACTGAAAGCAGGACAAGGGGTCATTGTTATAAGCTGTTTAAATCTCCGGCTAACCAGGAAATTCGGAAAAATTACTATTTTAGCAGAGTTGTGGGAATTTGGAATAGTTTACCGGAAGAGGAGGTAAGGAGCAATGGAGTAGATAGCTTTAAGAGGGCCATTGATCTTCATTGGGGTCTATAATTTGACTAGGACCAGCCCAGTTGGGCCCAGAGCCTGTTGCTGGTCGTCACATTTGTTATTTGTATAAAATGAATTTATCTTACCAGTGACCATAGTGCGGCTCAACTCGAAAAGTGGCGGTAACTCATTGCATATTACCCAGCTTTTGCCTTCAAATTTCGAGTGGAGCCACACCATGGTTTGTGGATGTTCGCTGGTAAGATAAATTCATTTCAACTACCAGTTTGTTGGCTATCTCAGCTACTATAAGAGGACCTTTGCCTCCAGCTCGATCATTAGCTATTCCTGACTGATGAGTCCAGAATAAGGACGAAACTGCCGTCACCAGATGTCATGACCATACTGTGGGTGTAATTGCTTCCGTTCTGCCTTAGTCCTGGCTTATTGCCGGGAACTGATTGCATATAATTAATTTTACTATCGTCTATTTTCTAGTTATTTAATTTATACAGTAAAATCCCGTTTCAGAGAAGTCCATTACATCAAAAATTTTGTTTTAGCGAAGATTTTGGTAATCCCCAACTCGAATTACATAAAAACTATATCAGCATTTGTAATATTGGTGTACTGAAATTTTGTTACAGTGAAGTGGTTTCATTAACCCCTTTGACTTACATAAAACAGATTCGACCATACCTACAACTAATTCTCTGCATAATTTATTTAGCCTGTTGAAGAGTTTGCAAAAAATCCAATTTTCGTTTTTGTCTGGTTAAAATTAAAATGATAGTCTGGATTTGGCTGTACAAGTGTTTGCATCTACAACATATTGTCTGCGTAATTTATTTAGCATGAGTAAGATTTATTTTTATTTCAATTTTGATGACTAAAATTGAAATGGTACCATTTAACTGAGATTAAAAAGTACTATTTAATTGAAATAAAATTTTTATGATTGAGGATTTTCAATATACCAACATGAATTATTATGTTAGTGCAATAAAATGTTGTAGGAATGCATTTTCAATATTGATCTTATGCGCACATAAAGGTTTTTAATAACACACCAAAGATTTTACTGTCAGTGTATTAGGTTCAGATTTTTTTAGTGTCCATATTTAATATTTGGATAAAATACTGTTAAAAAAATTATATTCATGACAGTATTTTTGATGACAGTTAAAGCATCAATTAGTGATTAAAATGTATAGACCACTTTGAGAAAGGTTTTTTATCTTTTTGTCCAAATAAATGGACTTAATTGGAGAAAAGATAGGAAATTAATTTTCTGAAAAATGTAAATAGAATGTAACAGAACCGAAAAAAAAAATTCTATAATTAGACTTTTAAGGAAAAGTTAGCAAACTCTTTTTTTCCAAAAAAACCTAATTAGCAAATAAAAATGATATTAGTTTCCTCCACAAATAATTGACTTAATTACTTAAATCGTGTATTTTTTGACAATATATATCACTGGTAAAGTGGTAATTTTACATATGTTCAAATCACTAGCATAAATATTTGTATGATCATTACTTTAAACAGAGAGATGATACAGTTAGTCCTTAAAATTCAGCTAAAATGTTGCTTCAGCTATTCTCGTTAATTCATTTTTACCTATAGTTGGGGCAAACCTAAGCATTGTAAAGGGTACGCAGATCCTAATCACGGCATTACAAGGCTGCCAGGTTAGGTTTGTTCCAACTATAGTTTCAGTTTTGCCTTGAAAAATATTTCCTATTTGATCTAGTAATTATTTTGTGCTAACTGTTGAACATCAACTTTGTATATAATTTTTTTAAACGAGGTGAAAAATCAAAAGATGTTGTGAAATTATTCTTGCTAATTTGTATTATGTTTCAATGTTTTGATTTTAAGCTGCATGAGATGATTTTCCCTCTGTATTGCTGAATTTGAAATGTTTCCTTTTATCTTGAAAACCACATATCACTAAGTTATCACTATATTGTTTTTAATATTGACTTGTTTTTACAGCTCAAAAATTTTAGCAATAAATTAATAAATTCAGCAATTACCAAATGAAGTCCCCCCCCCTCCCCCCCAAAAAATTCTTTAGGAGTTGCTAGTAATTATGTGACATCATTGTTTCAAAACATTGATGCTTTGTTTATGTATCAATACCATCATTGTTTTGAAACATTCATTTCACATATCTGATATTACTACATTCAGCACCAATTGTAATTGTAGTAATTTGGAAACACCTTTTCTGCATTGATTCAAGGAGAGCATCTCATTAAAATTATTTGTTCAGAAATGCTGATTCGAAGAACACGCGAGTTTAGCTGACTTCGACAACTAAGTGAAGACTATCAAATTGGTGTGCTCTAGTAAAATTACTGTAGAATGAAAAGGCAACTTTGAACAGTGATGCAAAAGTAATAACTCATTATGATGCTTTCCATTAAAACGCAAACTTCACAAGTTTTATATTAGTTTTATGATACTTATTTACAGAATAAAACTTAATGAAATCTTATTTGGAATAAATAATAAAAATACTGAAAATTAATCTTTTAGGTCTTGCTAAAATAGAAAACATGTCCCACCATTTTTTTTGAAGCAATAGCAATATACAGAATGCTTGAACAAGGAAGAAAAGAAAAGGAATTCAGTTCCTAGCGCTCATTCAAATTTTGAGATCTTAAATTCAAATTATATGTTTTTGGCAATCACAAATTGTGATAAGATCTTACTTGCTGGGTTTGTTTCTACAAATGAAATGGAAGTGAAATTGAGAAGAAATTCACAGCAGTCATATTATGACTGGTGATTTTTTAGGCGATTAAGTCATACATCATATCCATAAAGAAAGAAATGGCCATCAGGATATACTGTACTAAACATATGGTTTTTTGGCCAATTTGCACCTGCACACCCATACACTAGTATAGATTATAGTTACAGGGTATTGGCATTTTTATTTCTTATTAAACTTAAATAGTGGGAATTAGTCATTAGGAAATTTTGTATTTAGATGAAGTTTAGCAACTAAGTTCATTTATATAAGTATTTTCCATGATAAAATGAGTTTACTCAACAAAACCAGTTTTTCAACATCAAAACTGCTTGAGTTAATGAGTCTTAGGACTTAAAATTTTAATGTAACACAACAAAAACCCATCATTTAAAAACTTGAAAACTAAAGTTGTTTTCAAGCTATGTTCAAATGTTTTGTTTAAAATGAAAGCTGAAAATCTCAAAAATAATTCTTGATATAACATATATTTAAACAGCTCAATTTTGCAACAGAAAAAGGTAAGAGTAAAATTCACTGTTTTTTGAAGTTTGAAAAATAACATGCGCTCTTTCTTTTTTGAAAAATGCTAACCTTTTGGAAGATTTTTTTTTTTTTGAAAAATTGAGTTTCATTTTCAAGTAAAAATGAGGTTTAGGTTATAGAAATAGGTCTGAACACACAAAAAAGTTGTATGAAAATATATACCAAACGTTTTGAAAAATCATGCATGCAACACAAAAATCAGCCTTCTGAGAAAAAGAGGTTTAAGCATTTACTGTTAACATTAACCTCATTGGGGATTGTTTAAGTTTTTTTTTTTTTTTACAATAGATTGAAAAGTTTTTTGCGTATGGTAATAAATAAGGTATCAAATTGTTCAGAATTCTACTACTATGTACGTCATATATTTTTTACAGATAATGAAAAATTATTTTGAAGGTGTAAAAGTCCTTAGACTCCTTAAGCCTTGAAAAAAAAAAAAAAAAAAAAATCATAAAATAAATGAAAGCAAACTGCTGGTAATTTGTAACCATGATAACAGAAATTAGTCTCTCTAAAAAACTATCAAAAACAAGCTAGACTTATTCTTGCCGTCATTCTAATCAGGAAAATCATAGGAACATCAACGATGGTTAAGTAAAAGCAATAATGATTGCTCATAAAAAAGTGTACAAATGAAGGTTATTTGCTTAACTGCACGATGGCATAGTCAAAATCAAGCCAATTTTCACTTGGAAGTAAAAATTAAAGAACTTTACCGTATTAAGAACTCTAAAATAAAACAAGGTATGTGCTGATAGTAGTGTTAATGTACAATAGCAGGATATAATTTTCATTTGGTTCTAAAATTCTTTTTCTTAAAAAATCATTATATAAGCAACTAAAGTTGATAAAACTATTATTTCAATTTCATGAAAACTGCATTTTGAAGCATAACTTAATAATAAGAATATGTCTATGGTGATATCCTTATTAACTGGGAGACAAAGTCATTGAAAGGCAATATATTAGTTACAGCTGGAGTACACAAAGTATTTTTCATTATTGCAAGTTAAAGGCCTGATTAAAATATAGCATTTTATAAAAAAAAATTGATCTTTACATTAACAGTATCCATTTAACTCTAAATAGAAGGCTTCACGCTTGCAACAGCTATGCCATATTTTCCCTACATAGCTAAATTTAGAATTTATTCAATGTGGTCTGATTTATATACTATGGGAGTGCCAAGCATAGGAATTTTACCCAACTTAAATCAGGATTTGAAATATACCAATTAATATCAACAGTCATGTTAGAAATCTGATTTAAAATCGTGCCTCATTGTAAAAAGGTTTGTACTAAATTCAAAAAAGTGCAGTGAGTGCACGAGTCCAGTTCGTCCAGTTATACAAAATATTGAACTCTGCTCTAAATGACACATGTAGACAGATTTGTAGTCTCTAAATCTTTCATCATCATAAGTTCATCCAGGCACAATTGAGTACATTTTGCGACCCTTCACAAAATTCTAAATTTCATTTGTAAAAGCAGTGTTTTGTAACTTTTAAGCTCATTCAACTTATTTGAGAACAGGACATTAATATTTTAAAGGAAAGAAAAAATTAAAAGTTGAGCTTTCAAGTCATTCCCAGCGAAATGTTTTGGACTCAAAAGGACTTCAGGTTAGAATTGTGATAGCTAAAAATTCTCTTTATGGATTGACAAGATTTTATCACCACAAATAATAAAATTAAAATACACAAAAATAGCTTTTTTTTTTACTACAATAAAGCTCACAAAATGCGAATCTAAAACTAAAACGACCCCTAACATTCACTGCTTGCAATCTCAAAAAGTTACAATCAGCTATCCTCAAGCTTGATGCAGTGCAACAATTGATTATCTGCTTACAAGACTGAACCATACTTGTTATGTATTTCATCACATGTTTGGAAACACATCAAGAGAATTGCACTTTCTTTATAAGCTTTGTTGTGTGTGTGTGTGTTTTTTTTTATTCAGATCTGAAACCGAGGAATCCCTGGTCCAATACCTCTCAGAGGTATTGATTGGGAATGGAAACTTGGAGAACTTTGTGACCAAAAACATATTTAAAGCGTCCCAGGCACCATTAGTGAACACAGTGGATCTTTGATCGGCTGGCATCAAACCCGGGAACATTCACTTATGAGACCAATGCCTTATGTATCAGGCTCACAACCTACATAAGCATCAATAAAATACTACACACAAATTACCTTGTCTTAATTGAAATATTATACACAATTTTGAAGCGTCAGACGTATTCTTATACTAGCAGTATCCACATGGGCATTTCCTGAGGTAGTTTAATTTGTCTATATATAATATTCTTTTTCAAAATTTCGACACATTTTTGGCAGATTTGAAAATTTGCCTATCAATACAGTTGATCAGCATCTTTTACACCAACAGCAACGTTTTTTGCAAGAAAAAATGCAAAAAAAAAAAAAAAAAATGTTTAAGTGTGGCTCCATACTTAAAAATTAAGAAACTATATTTACAGAAAACATAAAATTTAAATTTGAACATAACATTTGATTTGGAAATACAAAAAGTTTTTGAATGAAGATATTTTAAATATTAATGTCATTTCATTAAATATTAAATTATGTAAGAATTGTATTTACAGAAAGTACAAAATTTAAATTTGAACAGAACTTTGATTTGGAAATACAATACCAGTCTTTGAATGAAGATATTTTAAATATTAATGTCATTTCATTAAATATTAAATTATGTAAGAATTGTATTTACAGAAAGTACAAAATTTAAATTTGAACAGAACTTTGATTTGGAAATACAATACCAGTCTTTGAATGAAGATATTTTAAATATTAATCTCATTTCATTCAATACCAAAATATGTAAGAATTGTATTTACAGAAAGTACAAAATTTAAATTTGAACATGACTTTGATCTGGAAATACAGCAACAGTTCTAGAATGAAGATATTTTAAATATTAATTTCATGTATATAGGCAGTTCAATACCATTATTGGAATAAATTAATAACACAAATTATTATTTATTCAAGTTTTTTTGTCATATACTTCCATCATGAAATATTGTTACATTGCCAATGAATAACTTCCTTAACTAGAATTACAGATTATTTGAAGCATTGCGGACAGTTTTTCTTTCATTTTCAAGTTTGTATGTTGCCAAAGAAAATGTATCGTTTAGTACAAAGGTTTATGCTGAAGCTATGGCCGGAAAGTTGGAGATTCCATTGAGCAATTAGAAATTTTTTTACTAATCTCTTACATATCTTCACCTTTAAGAGTTTTCATAATGAGATGATCAAGTATTAAATTATGTATTATATATATATATATATATCCTACTATTTATAATATTAAGTCATCCTTCATAAGTTTGTTAATTATTCATACATGTTTATATATGTTTATTATGCATTGAACAAATTTTATACAAAACTTATCCTTAAAGTATTAAATTTCTTTATATCATTGTAATTTTGTAGCTTTGTAGCAAATATTTCTACTAATATGTAACATATTAAAACAAGCAATAAAAATGTTACTGTTGTTTACATGTTTGTGTTTTTATATAAGAGTGAATGAACATTGATTGCTTCTAAAAAAGAGTTCTATAAAGAAGCTGTTAATTAAATTCAAAATTCTATTTTTTTCTTGATACAAAAGGGGAAGTAAGAAGTATAATAGAACTCCAATTATCCAAACTCCTACTATCTGAATTACTTATACAATTTCAGAGAAAAAAAAGAGGAAACATATTACGGTTTGGAGAAATAATGGTTCTGTCTATTTGCTGCTCCCTTCACAAAGCTAGTCAAACAGTTTTCTTCGACCGAAGTATTAGCAAGTCAGTTATTGAAACATTAAAAATGTGGTAAGTACATACCGTACTAATGAACCGTACTGGTAAGTATGCTTAACCCTTCAATGCACAGCTTTACTTTCTTTCACACAAAGTTTTTGTCATAGAGTTATGCGATGTCGATCTACAAAAACTATCTGAGAGGTCAACATCTCCCAAATGTTTACTATGAGCAGCAGTGGCGTATCCAGGGGGAGTGCCAAGGGACCAATGCACCCCCCAAGATTTTGTAAGACTATAAAAAATGGTGGCACCGAATTTTAAAAAAACGTGTAACCTTCATGTAAATATGCTTCAGGTTTTTTCAATGAAAAATACTTTATGGACACTGAAATATTGTCATATTATTTTCTGTTTTCGACAAGAAGAAGCAAAACTGATTGTTATTCTGTAATTGTGGAAATGTGAGAGGAAAATAAGCGATGTACCTGCGCCTCTCACAAACATTGTTAGACGTTTAAGCTTCCTATTAATTGCAGATTTATTTAAATGATTTAAATGTGTTTAAGCATTGCTCCTCCTCGAATTTTCTCTTTTTTAAGGATTATTTTGAACAAATTGTCAGATTATTATTTTATATCGTAAAGAAAAAATCAACAAAACACCAGCTTATTTTTTTTTTTCAAAATGTGACAAATTGGATTTTTGTTTAAAAACTTATCGCACATTAAAAAAAAAAAAAATGTTTTTTATATTAAGGGCCCTGCTCCACATTGACGTAAAGCAGAAAAATAAAGCAGAAGCGTAAAATAAATTACATAGCGTTCCTATGGAAAGTACCCGGATTTTCAGTTTCTGCCTTCAGTTTCGGTCGCGTTTTACGTAGATGTGAAGCAAGGCCCTTACACTTACATTGAAACATTACTGCTCATTTCAGCAGTAAATTTTTACCTTGGAGAAAAAGGGATCAGTTTCTACTTTCTTTTCTCATGGGATGAAATGAAAGTTTTATTTTATTATTAAAAGTTTTATTAGAAATGAATAAATAAGTTGAAATATTAATGAAGGAATGCGAATGAATGAATTAATCAATGAGCACATCTGGGATTTTAAAAAAAAAGGAGTAAGTAATAGCTGAAAAACAAAAACAATTTTCCAGAAAGTGTAAAGTATTACAATATGTGTATGAAATTTTGAAAATGAGTTGTATATATTCCCTTTGATTTTTAGGTCTATTTATATTTGAATCGCAATCGTCTAATAGACTATAGGTTTAAGAATATAGTTAGTATATTGCTAGGTGGATGGCGCAGAAGAGTTAAAATGTTTTAACATTCCAATTTGCCCCGTTATTTAAATCTTACCCCCACGTTCCCCAACATCTGAAGGACGTTTAAATGGACATTTTGTGGAATATGCATGAGAAAATGCGTGCATATAAGCTAAGAAAAATCTTATCTTTGATTAAACAAAAATAATCATAAAATAAAACTTCATAAAAACCAAAATGTACAAAAAATTTCATTTTGGTACTCTCGGACTTTCAAAAATATTTTTTATCATGCAACTATTTTTTTTTTTTTTTTAAATTATAAATGATCTATCAATTTTCCGATGAAGACTTGAATGCTTTTGGCTTGAGATTTTTTTTCGTAGTATATTTATTGTTCTTGCATGATATTCATTTTTGTGAAAAAAAAAAGAAAAAAAAAACAATCTCTGAGCAACGTTCAAAAGAAAAAATTAAATCAAAATACTGCGTTTTTAAAGTTTCACCATATTTCTTGATTTTTTTCCTTTCTCATCACAGTGTCTATGTTCGATGTGCACCCCCCAAAATCAATTCCTGGATACGCCACTGATGAGCAGTCTTTTCAGTCTAATTTGCATTTCTAAATTGGAAAAGCGTGTACAAAATGAAGAATTTTTCCAAAAATTTTTGAATAAAGAAATAAATTATGTAAGACAAAATTATTTCACATTTTATTGCATGTTTCATTTTGAAGCACTTTAATTCATTCTTACTAAGCTCTAATCAAACAGTTTCATTTCCATAATACAACATAATAATTTCGTTTACCTGTAAAAGTAAAGCTAATTAATTTTCTTGAAAAAACATGTCAAAATAACACACGAGAGTTGTGGCAAAAGTTACGGCAACTATTTAATACCAGTCCAATTGGAGAATGGGACATAAACAGACGAAGGGACAAGGCATTAACTGCATGTGTGGGCAATGAGTAGCACTGAAATATTGTAACATATTAATTTATTACTGTACAGGGCCATATGATCTTTACAGTGCAAAAGAATGATACCACAGTACACATACAATTGACAAGACAAACCTGGGCCCCCAAGTAGTCCCCTGCTACTGTCACTGGCAGCGTGCAGTGATAGTGGCAAGGGACTATTTATTTATTTCTCCACACATGTAGTTAACATCTTGTACCTTTGTCTATGTGTCCCATTTTTCAACCAGACTGATATTTTCAAGAAAAAAAAAAGCTGTGACTTTCACTCCAACCCTCATATTTCATTAACAGAACAAGTTAACTAAAACTTTATTTTTATATATTTTTTTTCACTTCTATTGTTTTGTTTTTAAGATAACAGTTTTAACATACAGCTTTTGTTATGAATCGAACATAATGCAAAAAATGATACGAACTGGAACGCAATGGACAAGCACAGAAATGGTAAAAAATGGGCATAAGTCTTGCAAGGGATTTCAGATTTTTCAAGAAAAGTGCTGAAGTAGTAAAGATAAAAAGATCCCATTTTAAGAAGGGGAGGGGCGCAATCACTTTTTTTTACATTTACATGTTTAATCTTAGTTCTGGATTTCACTTCTGCTTTAGAGATTAAACGTTTAAAAGAGCATTCATAATTTAATTTCAAATATGAAGACTAACAAGCAATTGGAAGGACTGCTGTCCTAGTCAGAAGCAGATCTATAAGTTTGAGCAGAATTTCACCCCTGTTTTAGAGACTAAATGTACTTAAAAGGGAATTGATAATTTAGCTTCAAACACAAGGAAATAAAAGAGGTTTTGAGGACTGCTGCGCACCCATGCAGTGAATATGACAGGATATACAGGATTAAGAAAAAAAGTTCTAGCTATCAAGGAACAAAAGGTCAAAATTATCTCGATAATAATTACAGAACTTTATGATTTTGGCATTGCAGAAATTGAGCAAAATTTCCAATTGGTTAGCACATTTTCATTATGAGTATGATTCATCTTTAATTCTTTAACTAAATAAGTTAAGAAGATGGAAAAAATTATAAATGAACATTACTAGGAATTTCTTTTTATCCATTAAGGTACAATTATGAATAAGCAAAAAATGATTAATAGAGCAACTTAACTTTTAATTTTATGGAAAAAATCAAAATTTTATTTGTGATACATAAAATAATTCAAATACAACTAAAAATAAATTGCAAAAAATTAATATTTAAAATTTTTACTCACCAACTCTAAGTAATGATGTTTTATTAGGTAAAATATGAATGTCTGGGACTATAACAGCACTAGGTGAAGATATTTTAGTAAAATTTATGTATAATCCGCCTCCTGATATAATACGTTTAGCATCACCTGTTAGAAAATATAAAGTAATGAATTCATGTATTGATTTAACTTTTACATTTAGTATCTTAATTTTCAAAGAAATACAATGTATGATTTTGAATTCTACCTGTACACAGCGTTGAATTAAAATCATTAAAATGGAACAAATACTTCACTGCTAATTTTATCAATCCTTCAAAAGTTCTGAAATTTTTCTAACTTTGAAAAATTTTGGACAAGCAATGTGTAACTTTTTTTTCTCATTATCTAGCAGAGCATCACTTTGTATCAATCCTGATAGGTACTGTTTTTGATTGTGCTTTCACATTAACCCATTAATGCCTGACATTTTTTTTCCAAAGATATTTTGTACACTGGTTACAAACAGTGTTTAATGGACAGGAAAAATAATCAAAAAAATATCATGTAAAAAAAATTATTAAGGAAAGAAAAATCATCCCTTAAAAGTTACGATAGACACCAGAGGGTACATACATTTTTACTAAAATTTTTTTCTGCCTACGATATAATATTTAAAAAGACATTTTATAAGAAGAAATAAAATCAGCAATAACATAAACTGGGAAGCTGGGAATAACTTTGAAAACATAGCTTTTCTTCTTGAGATTGTGAACGATGTCATTTTTGATAAAGATCATATTAAAACTGCTACAGAACACACTTTATGTTGAGCTTATCGCACAGCCTTGTTTATGTTTAACTAAGTTTTATTGTTATTGTTGTTAAATTGGCAACTATAGTTAAATTGTAAAATATCTTCAGAATGTTAGTTTAGTTTGAGTTAGCAGTTTAAGTTAGTTGTTTAAGGTTAGCTGGTGTACTGTTATGTACGTTTGAGTTCAAAAGTTCTTTCCTGTAATAAACTTCGCCTTTTTTTCCTTTTGCATCGGGCCTCTGAACTTCTTTTAATCATAACACTTTACAATGGTTATGTGCTGCAATCTGTTGATAACGAATTGAAACAATACCAAGGTACTAATTGAACACTATTATTTGGTTGAAATGTTCATTTTGGGGAAATTCAGATCCTTTTTTGGACTGTCCCTAAAAAGAGCACTAGGCATTAATGGGTTAAACTAACGAATCAACCCGGTTTCAAAAAAGCTACCATGGAGCTGCTTACAACTAATAACTGCCGCTATTAGAATTATATGGAGCTACCCAGGGGTGCCCATCACCCCCAAGCTCAGTGGCGCAAATTTCCCCCCAAAAATTTTCACAACCCTCTTATGCTTTTTATCTTTTTTACCCCTCTTTTTTATTTTATTTATTTTTTAATATATTATTTATTTATTATTTTAATGTTATTTATTTTTTTTAATATTATTTATTAATTTTTTTATATATTAATTTTTTAAAAGCTCGAACTGTGCGTGGAATAGAATCACTTTTTTTTCCTTCCAGACATTTCAAACACACACACGCGCACACAAATAAAAATAATAAATAATAAAATAAAAATAAATTATTTAAATTAAAAAATAAATTAGTAATTTGAATTAAAAAAATAAATAAATAAATTAGTTTTAAAAAATCCCCCTCAAAATTTTTGATGGCGCAACTTGCGCCATAATCCCCCCCTGTGGGCACCCCTGGAGCTACCTATGTTACGGAACTGGGACTGACTTAGGAGAGTGTCCATTAAAGGAGGTTTTACAATCATAATGCAAAATGCATTCTAGATTTTCAATCATAATTCAAGTAATGTTTGATTCTAATAAGAAAACAATGCGAAACTTGTCGCATAAAAGTACTTTAGTTTCAAAATGATGCACTGAGTTATTGAGGAGCTACATAAATCTTCTCCTGAAATGTAGCCTGTTACAGCTCTGTTCTTTTAATACCTTACAGAACATTCATAGGCGATGCCTTGTTTTTGTACATAATTAAAGATACTACTTTTTTCATTATATCCCAATGTAAAACACAAAACCGGGAAAAAAAAGATGGAGGTACCGTATATACTCGCGTATAAGTCGAGAAATTTAGTCCAAAAAATGAAGTTGAAAGTTAGGGGGTCGACTTATACGCGGGGTAGAATTTCCGAAAATTTTTCCCGAAAAACTTTTGAGAAAAAAAAAACACTCAAAAACGAGAAGATTTTTCCGATTCAGTGCAACTATTTTAAACAGACGCTAAAGAAGTAAATACTCATACATTCTATTGCATGTTTGCATGGTTTGATTGTGAAATAAAGAAAACGAAAAAAAAAAAACAATAAACGACCGACGGCATGAAAAGTGCGCGAATGCCGTATTCGCGAATTTTCCGATTCATGGCGTTTATCTTTTTGAAACAGAATGTAATACGGCTATATCGCAAAATTTTATTGATAATAATGCAAAATAAAAGCAACTGATAGCAAAAATTGTAACCGCAAAATCGTATCCTTACAAAAACCGCGATCGTAAAATCGAACCCTTGACAAAAATCGCGATCGTAAAAACGAACTCTTTTTGTGAAAAAGAATAACAATCGTGCTATTTTCAACACAAGAATGCTCGCTGCATTTTATTTTCCTTCTTTTTAAAACATTTACATTCAAAAATCGCGGCAAAACGTTCCCGATCATTTCAGAAAATGCGGTCTCGACTTATACGCGGGTTTTCGATTTTTTCCTGATTTTCCTTTAAAAAGTAGGGGGGCCGACTTATACGCGAGATCGACCTATCCGCGAGTATATACAGTACTCCTTCTTGCTTGAGATCTTCCACTATACTGCCATGCTAAGCGCAAATGTGGTATCTGCAGTCGAGCTCAAAACGAGATATAACTCTTTAAAGTTTTGCGCCACCATGTATTTCATCCAGATGAACTTCTTCAGAATTTTTTTAAAAATATTCCCAGTTCTCAAATGACCATATAATTTTGTATTTTGGTAAAATACGTCACAAAGAACCCCCTGGTGGCGATGACTCAATTTTGCTAAAAAGTGGAGATACGACTTTTGTGCTTAGCACAGCAGTATACAGTACAACCTCTTCTAGCAGTCACCTTTCTTAACGGCCAATTTTTCGTGGTACGGATTTTTTGCCCCATAGACTTAATGTTAAAATTACCCCTAGCAGCGCCAATTACTAGCCAACCCATCTGAAGAACCTCTGAGTGGGTCCATCAATTCATTTTTCCAGAAAAATATATTTGCTTCCGTTTTTAATCTCCAACCCTTTCCTCGAGATAAGCTTAGATGAGAGATTGGAATCATTTCAAAACAAAAATTTCATTCACACTTGGTAATTTGTTGGACTGTGCTCTGAAATTAGAATAATTGTTTACAAGAAGCGTCAAAACGTTAATCATAAGCTGTACTCGTATTCTTTCTTCACAAAATGTAATAAGTAATTTATCATTTTCCCTTTAGAAAAGTATCACACTTCATTTTAAAGGGAAAATATTTGTTATACTAGCTTATATTAAGTTACAGAAATTATTTTGCAATCGTATTAATCCCTTTAAGCGGGCAAAATCTCGTGGGAAGAGAGGTTTTACTGTAATTGGTACTAAAAAAGGTATAAGCCTGTTTTCTGTTTGAAATGCTAATGAACATTCCTTGCAACAGGTAGAGAAAATAAAAAAATCAGTGACATAAGACCACATTTTTGGGAGATACATTTTAAAAAGAATGATGATGAAAAAATTGAATAACTTTAAGTTCATGTAAAAAATGAACTTAAAATCATTCATAAATTCAAATAATCAGACAAGGAAAATTTTCCTTGGGATTTTTTTTTTTAATCTAAAAATTCCTTTTTTCAGGAATTCCTTTGTTTTGATGAAAATTTGGAAGACACTTCATTACGGAGTTTAGGAGAAAACATCAAAATTCGAGGGTCTCCCAAAACAATCGGAAGAGTTAGAAGTTATGTAAGAGTCACAACTGTTAAAGCTACAACAATTTAAGCATAAAAAACATCTGTTTTACAAAACCAAAAGTACTTAATCTCCTGTATTATCAGTTTTTTTAAATAACTGTGGCAATAAAGGTTCTGATTTTCAAATTTTTTACAACCTTTTTTAGAATAATATGACTCTACTTACCTTCCGACATGAAGCATCCAACTTTCATTGACAGATCTAAAATCGATATTCCAGGTTCATATGGAATGTATGTTACAGTAGATGAAGGAAATATAAGCTTTAATTCCTCAATATTTAGCTTTGTTAAAGATGCCAAGTCGGACTGATATAACACTTTTGTAGCAGTTTCTGCTAATGCCAAACCTTGTTCTGAAAACAAGTTTCAACAGTTAAATATAAAAGTTAAAATCAGTAAAAAATGTTAGCTAATGCTGACAATAAGTTTTCAGTTAATATTGACAAATAACTTAAATATCAACATTAATATTTAAGATTTAGGAAAAGTAATTTTATGACTCAAGAAAAGTACTTGTAAAATTTTATTACAGGGAAAGAATTTTGAACAGACAAATAGCCCAAATAGGATGAAATACACTGAATTTTCATAGCTGTGTGAATAAGCACAGCATTATTAGCACAATGTACTACAGTCTGACCACCCATGAGACGAAGCTAAAATCTAGTTTACAGGCAAAAATGGATTCACATTGAAATAAGCGAAACACGAGCAACAAATTTTAACCCCTCCCCCCATTCAAATACTCATTTTTGCCAGATGTTTGCCAATTCCACAGCAACCGTGGGTTGATAGTATGCCTGCAGGTTAATAAATGGGTTTTTATCTTTATATAGCTGACTAATTTAATTGGTTGCGTGAAATTAACTGGTAGTCGTTGAATTTAGCCTGCAGTGCCCCTTCTATTTTTCTGCATACAACATTTTGCTCTATTAAAAAGTACCAAAAATCACACAAATGAAAGAATTAAATGAAATATTTCCATTCAATGAAATTTTTTAATAAGAACAAAATATGACTTACCTCCGTGAACTAATAACGTCACTTCTTCAGCAAGTATTCTTTGAGCTCTCCGAGCATCAGGATTTTTCTAAAAGATGTAATAGATGTAAAGCAGTAAGTACCGCCCCCTAAACCAGGGCTAAGGCAGAAACATGCAATATACCACCAACTCGCCCCCCCCCCCCCCAGCCGATCAAAGATCCACCGTCTTGATTAATGGTGGCTGGGAGGCGTTAAAAATGTCGTGGTCACAAAGTCCTCCAAGTGAAACGATACCTCCGGGGATGCTGGGCCTAGGGTTTGCTCGACCCTAGGTTCTGGTTCAAAATTAAGAACAGAGCGCTCTTCAGGGCCCTATCCCGGTTAAACCACGAAGCTGTGGTAGGTACGGGGGACCTTGGAGTGTGAAATGAAATGAATGGAATAGGAGGATTTCTACCTCTAGCTCGGTTAATCCTATTAAAGGCTGCCGAGTGCCAATAAGCTTGAAACTGCAGTCCTTGGATGGAATAACAAGTTGGTGGTATTTTGCATGTAATAGATGGTATTTTACTTTTTTCTGTGAGAATTAAAAAAAAAAAAACATTAGAAAGTCATGAATTACCATGTGATTTTGAATTATATCTTCAATTTCATTTAAACTCAAAAAGGTGAAGAGTTTTAAGTACTTGTCAATGCCAGCATCAGGAAGTCTTAAAAAGAACTGAAAGAAAAAATAAGAATTAAAATCAATTTTATCAATGATTATTCCTGGTAGACAGAAAAGAGCAAAACTCATATGCAAATATTTAAAATATACTCATTTACACACATCACTGAAATTCACTCCCCCCCCTTTTTTTTAATGATATACAAGGGTGCCAAAAGAAAAGATTGGTAGTTTATTTGGTTTGAGACAAGAAGGCTTGTCGGCTTATGAAGTGGAAGAAAAATATTTCTAATTTTGCAGATAACTTAAAAATTTTGTTTATGATAAATGATGGGAAAGAGTAGAAGTGTGTGCAGAGAGGAGGGGAGCAGTTATGAAGTACATATCTTTCCCTTTAATTAGAAATTTTAATCCATTAATGCCTAGCGTCCCTTTTTAGGGACGGTCCGAATAAGGGTCAGAATTTCCCCAAAATGAACATTTCAACCAAATAATAGTGTTTAATAAGTACCTTGGTATCAGTGGCGCATCCAGGGGGGTGCCAAGGGACCAATGCACCCCCCAAGATTTTGTAAGACTGCAAAAATTGGTGGCACCGAATTTTGAAAAAACATGTAACCTTCATGTAAATATGCTTCAGGCTTTTTCAATGAAAAATACTTTATGGACACTGAAATATTGTCATATTATTTTCTGTTTTCGACAAGAAGAAGCAAAACTGATTGTTATTCTATAATTGTGAGAGAAAAATGAGCGATGTACCCGCGCCTCTCACAACCATTGTTAGACGTTTAAGCTTCCTATTAATTGCAGATTATTTAAATGATTTAAATGTGTTTAAGCATTGCTCCTCCTCTTATTTTCTCTTTTTTAAAAATTATTTTGAACAAATTGACATATTATTTTACATCGTAAAGAAAAAATCAACAAAACACCAGCTTTTTTTTTTTTTTTTCAAAATGTGACAAATTGGATTTTTGTTTAAAAACTTATCGCACATTAAAAAAAAATTGTTTTTTATATTAACATTTACATTGAAACATTAATGCTCATTTCAGCAGTAAATTTTTACCTTGGAGAAAAAGGGATCAGTTTCTACTTTCTTTTCTCATAGGATGAAATGAAAGTTTTTATTTTATTATTAAAAGTTTTATTAGAAATGAATAAATAAACAAGTTGAAATATTAATGAAGGAATACGAATGAATGAATTAATCAATGAGCACATCTGGGATTTAAAAAAAAGGAGTAAGTAATAGCTGAAAAACAAAAACAATTTTCCAGAAAGTGCAAAATATTACAATACACTGAAGTGACAAAAGTCATGGGATAGCAATATGCAAATTTTCAGATGGCAGTAGCATCGCATAGAACAGGTATAAATGCGCAGTGCTTTTACAGAGCTTTCATTTCTGTTCAAGTTATTCATGTGAAGAGGTTTTAACGTGATGATGACCGCACGACGTGAATTAACAGACTTTGAACGCGGAATGTTAGTTGGAGCTAGACGCATGGGTCATGCCATTTCGGAAATCGTTAGAGAATTCAACATTCCCAGATCCACTGTGTCAAGAGTGTGCCGAGAGTATGAAATTTCAGGCATAACATCCCACCATGGACAGCGCAGTGGTCGACCGCCTGCACTTAAAGATCGAGACCGGCGACGTCTGCAAAGAGTCGTAAATTCTAACAGACAAGCAACACTGCGTCAAATCACCGTAGAAATCAATGTGGGACGTACAATGGACGTGTCTGCTAGAACTGTGCGGAGAAATTTGGATTTCTTGGGCTATTCCAGCAGAAGACCGACTCGAGTGCCTTTACTGACAGAACGACATCGCTTGCAGCGACTCTCGTGGGCACGTGAGCATATCGGTTGGTCCCTAGATGAATGGAAAACCGTGGCCTGGTCCGATGAGTCACGATTTCAGCTGGTAAGAGCCGATGGTAGGGTTCGAGTGTGGCGCAGACCCCACGAAGCCATGGACCCAAACTGTCAGCAAGGCACTGTTCAAGCTGGTGGTGGCTCCGTAATGGTGTGGGCTGTTTTTTCATGGCATGGACTTGGTCCTCTAGTGCGACTGGACCGAACATTGACTGGAAATGCTTATGTGCAGCTACTTGGAGATCACTTGCAGCCATTCATGGACTTCATGTACCCAAACAACGATGGGATTTTTATGGATGACAATGCGCCATGTCACCGGGCCACAACTGTTCGCAATTGGTTTGAAGAAAATTCTGGACAATTCCAACGAATGATTTGGCCACCTAGATCGCCCGACATGAATCCCATTGAGCATTTATGGGACACCATCGAGAGGTCTGTTCGTGCCCAAAATCCTGCCCCATCAACGCTTTCACAATTATGGACGTCTATCGAGACAGCATGGCTCAATATTCCTGCAGAAGACTTCCAACGACTTGTTGAGTCCATGCCACGTCGAGTTGTTGCACTTCGCCGGGCAAAAGGAGGGCCGACACGATATTAAGAGGTATCCCATGACTTTTGTCACTTCAGTGTATGTGTATGAAATTTTGAAAATGAGTTGTATATATTCCCTTTGATTTTTAAGTCTATTTATATTTGTATCGCAATCGTCCAATCGACTATAGGTTTAAGAATATAGTTAGTATATTGCTAGGTGGATGGCGCAGAAGAGTTAAAATGTTTTAACATTCCAATTTGCCCCGTTATTTAAATCTTATCCCCACGTTCCCCAACATCTGAAGGACGTTTAAATGGACATTTTGTAGAATATGCATGAGAAAATGCGTGCATATAAGCTAAGAAAAATCTTATTTTTGATAAAACAAAATAATCATAAAATAAAACTTCATAAAAACCAAAATGTACAAAAAATTTCATTTTGGTACTCTTGGACCTTCAAAAATATTTTTTTTAATGCAACAATTTTTTTTTAAATTATAAATGATCTATCAATTTTCCGATGAAGACTTGAGTGCTTTTGGCTGGAGATTTTTTTTCATAATATGTTTATTGTTCTTGTATGATATTCATGTTTGTGGAAAAAAAAACTTTGAGCAATGTTCAATGGAAAGAATTAAATCGAAATACTGCGTTTTTAAAGTTTCACCATATTTCTTGATTTTTTTCATTTCTCATCACAGTGTCGATGTTCGATGTCCACCCCCCAAAATCAATTTCTAGATACGCCACTGCTTGGTATTGTTTCAATTCGTTATTAACAGATTGCAGCACATAACCATTGTAAAGTGTGTTCTGTAGCAGTTTTAATATGATCCTCATCAAAAATGACATCGTTCACAATCTCAAGGAAAAAGGGTAAGTTTTCAAAGTTATACCCACCTTCCCAGTTTATGTTTATTGCTGATTTTATTTCTTCTTATAAAATGTCTTTTTAAATATTATATCGTAGGCAGAAAAAAATTTTAGTAAAAAAAGGATGTACCCTCTGGGGTCTATCGTAACTTCTGAGGGACGATTTTTCTTTCCTTAATAAAACAATTATTTTTTACGTAATATTTTTTTATTATTTTTCCTGTCCATTAAACACCATTTGTAATCAGTATACAAAATATCTTTGGAAAATAAAATGTCAGGCATTAATGGGTTAAGAAAATGAACCTTCAAGCAGTTGTTCTTCTCTGATAAAAAAAAGGGGGGGGGGTATAACTTTAATCTGCGAAGAAAAAATAAATGATAAAATCAATATCAATGATGCAAAAATATGGCATAAATATATCTTAATGCCATAAAGAAGTTCAAAACATGTATAAAATATTTTTGAAAATATTTTGAGGTGTAATAATGTTTTTATACTGTTTTTTTTTTTTTTGCCAAACATAATTTTAATTTGTTGAAGATTGTTGATATAAACAGTTCAGGAAAAACTGAAATTAAAGTTTGTAATTTTTTGCCAATTATACAGGCTTACGTTGGAAAATTACCACTTCAGGAATGAATCATCAAAACTAAATGAAATTAATACACTCATTAAGCGGGGAAGTAATGCAGGTGTCCTCCCTGCGGTGCAGCCTGGGTCACGCTAAATCCTCACCTTATACTCATTACGGGTTTGATTAGACTCTGAGCAGTGGCTTTCGAGTGATAAATTAAGAAGATGATAGGGGGCTACTGGACCAGATCTGATACCTGAATCCACAGCATCTAGAGTGGTAAGAACAGTTCTGATTGGGACTGAAGGGCACACATGCGCCCCCGTAAGTAATTTTACAAAGCTTTGCAATCACAATCTTTGTAAAGTGTTTACGTATGTCATAGTGATTTTTGATAATTGTTGCTCTAGTTCCAGAATGATTTTTTACTTTTGATTTTTTTAGCCCTGATACATGAACAGAGTTGCCAACTTTTGAAAATCTAATTTTGTAGTGGAGTTTTGACCTTGAGAGCACATTTAATAACAAATATAACAAACCCAATAAATAATTTACGTTTAAATTTATAATAGTACAAGTAACAGAATAATTTGAAAAAGTTTTAATTCCTTATTTTTGTACACTTTAATTACGATTAATTAATTTTGTTTATCTTAAACAAAAATTTTGAACATTTTTAAGCATAAAATCAATATTATCTAAATGATTATGATACAGAGATTTTATCTGTAATGTTTAAAATGCTTCTTGAGATTATAAAGAAAAATCATAAGCTTTGGGCACCATTTGTAATATACCGTAGTTCAAGGCTGTAGTTAGTAGAAACTACAATTTTTCGTAGCAGTTAGCAGCTCTGCATGAATGAGCTTGAATTTTCAAACACATAAACATCCAGAACATTCATTCTCGCATTTTTTAACAGTGAAGCTTTTACTATAAAAATTCTCAGCAAAAACATATATTCTTCAATACAAATAAATTACTAACTTGGTAAAAATCAAAGAAAGATGTCCTTTGTTGAGAAATATAAACAGCGTTTCCGGCCGATTTGCCAAACTTGTCTCCAGATTCTGATTGGATGAGAGGAAGTAAGCATCCTGAAAATTTTAAGCCACACATTTAATGATGTAAACTTCATTAACTACACACAGGTATGAAATTACTCATAGCAATTATATAGAATTGTACCATACACATGCTGGTACTGGCATCCAGAAATTAAATTATATCCAGAAAGAATGTTTCCCATTTGATCGCTGCCACCAATCTAAAAATTGAAAATATCATAATTGTAATAAATTGTTTTTTGAAAACAATACATATCATTACATCAGAATGCATCTATAAAAAATTCATCTATATTATACTTAATTATCTATACAAATTCATGCATCAAAATTTGTGTTTTAAAAGAAATTGTGCTAGGATAGTGAAAAGCTGGTGATCTTTATTGATTGATTGATTTTAGTAGATATCTCCTACTCCACTAAAAATAACATGTATGTTAGAAGTATCATTTTTGATTTTGATAAAGAACAGACAAATTATACATAATAATTAGTGTATTTATTCTAAACAGTAATTATTTTTATTGAATGAATTGCTCCAAATAAATAAATTGACAGAAAGAACACTCCCATAAATTGACAGAAAGAAACAAAAAAAAAAAAAATCAATGCAACCAAACCTTTGGTATTTCAAGCACAGATTGGGCCGAAAAACTCAATGGATCAAGGAAAAATTATATAGATAGGTTTCAAACATTTTGCAACTCTAATCTTTTATTGATATGATTTCCCACAGTATCTGCCCACATCAATTTTGCGGAGCTAAATTTTGATTGCAGAACAGTACATAACTCTATATATCAAAGCTCATATATACAAAACTTGATTTAGAGGGAAAGTAAAAGCTGTATGTCTCTCATTATTCATCTTAGCCAGTAGCGGCTTTTAAGGGTGGTCCCAGATGCCCCAAGCCCCTCCCAAAGGGATAAAAATAATTTGACTATATCATTAATCACTAACTATTTTTAAATTTATTTCTTCAAAACAGAAGTAATTGTAAGCATGTGAAGAAAGTATATTTGACTTTGATTAGCAATGGGAGTAATATTGCCGTCAGCACTCCATGTAAAAAAATACCTTAACTCACGTGTTTCGAATACAAGGGTACGCAATATAACAATTTGCTCCTTAATTCTCCTTTGACAGAAAAAAGTGATTCCTCTGCTTTAATAACCTCTTGTTTTAAGAAATGCTCTAATGTTTCCGAGTAGAACCTTGCATTATTATACCATTTTGGTGAAATAATGTAAGATTTAGCAGTTGATTGGCTTTAAATCTTAAAGATTATTTTCCAACCACAATCGAAGTTAATTACTATGCAATATTTTTGTACTTTAAGTCAGATTAACTGACTTTAGAGGCTCTTTAAAGATGTTTTAAAAGGAACCTCATGAGCCAGGGTTAGCAAAACCACGGGTTTTTGTGTGTTTTTACGGGTTTTTGTATGTTTAAATTTTATTTCTTATGCAGGTATTGATATCAGACTTGGAGTAATCGCCGATTACGTAATCGTAATCTGTGTAATCGATTACATTTTTTCGTAATCGTAATCGTAATCATAATTTGGAAATGAGACTCTCGTAATCGTGTAATCGTAATTTTAATCAAGTATTTCTTACGTAATCGTAATTGTAATCTAACTTTAAATAATCGTAATTTGACCTTGTAATCGTGTAATCCAGACTTGCTGAAAGTGAAAGCTTCTAAGTTACGTTTCGAGAATGTTATGGGAAAAAGATAAGGATTCCGCCTGGCCCACGGGAAAAGCACTCCAGGGAAGGAGCGTGTTCTTTGTCTTGGGGGTCTCGGCTCAATGCAAGCTTCATTGCAACCTCAGGCGCATATGACAAGACATGTCCCTCCTGGTTTTTATGATGGGTCCCTTTTCTTTATCGAAAAAAAAAAACATAAGTTGGCGCAAATGAACATCGCGATATTATTAAAAATATAAGTACCCAACTTTAATTTAAGTCAAATGTACGCAATAAAGCAATTGTAGCCAATCAATTTTAAACTAAAAATATTAATTAATGAATAAAATACCTTTATTTTTTTTTCTTTCACAAAGCGAACTAATATAGCATTTGAAGGGTAACATTAAACTAAGATCATCGACGTACTTTTCAAAGAAAACAGAAGTACATTTTTCAAGAAATTATTTTCTTTTCTACCTTGGAATCTGGGGGAATTAAAATCATTGAAACTCAAAATTTGAAGGAAAATAAGTTGAAAATCTGAAAATTCATAAATTGACAATGAATGACAAAATACTTCCAAAAGTTCATCCGAGGTGCAAGGAGGAAGCTCTTGAACTATAATTTGTTTCCTTCTTAACTTGTGATTAATTGTTTGAACTCTGAATAACCGGTTTCGTACATGTTTACAATTTTGATTTTGCTACCCTTTTATTAGTACTGTTTTCTCTTCTAAATACCCATCGCCCCCCTACCGCCCTTTTGAAGAGTCAAATCGCCCTTTTAGGGGTGATCGCCCCCAGGTTGGGAACTACTGCTCTAAACAGTTGCATGGTTTTTGATTTTTACCCTTTTCCTTTCATTAGCAAAAGAGGAGGAAATTTTTCAAAAGAAGAGGACATTTGCAACTGTACTTTAGTTATCATTCAATATATAGTACCTGGGGACCTCGGTTAAAAAAAAAAAAAAAAAAGAAAAAAAAAAGAGGTTTGTAAACTCGTGTTTTTTTCTAAAATGCGAAGTACTTATTTAGATAAACTTGAAAAGCATTTTTAAGCCTTTGGTTGCAATTACGCATTTAAAACTGCCGTAATTTGTTTTAAAAATCACAACCTTATTTAACATTTTGAAGCAAAAATGGGACACCGGTGTCCCACTGAACGAAACACCGATTTCCCATGAATGTTTTACCTTTTACGCAGAAAGGGACACCACTGTTCTGTGCTGTATTACATAACCAGAAAATTATTAAAATGCTAAATATAATATTTTCCCCTTATTTTACTGTAAATTAATGCAGAGTAATGAACAAAGTATGAAAAATACGTTGATAAAAATTCTGCGTCAAAGGGTTAATCCATGCTCACCGTAAAATCACACCCAATTTCATTTCATTTGGCGCCGAAGGCGCGGGAGGGATTGATGAGAATATATGCAGAGTCCCTGTTCTCCAACGCATTTAGTTCAGTTGGTTTTGACTTTCACTTCACTTGACACTCCAAGGTTCCCCCCGTACATACCACAACTCGTGGTTTAACCGGGATGGGGCCTTGAAGAGCGCTTTGTTCATTTTTGAACAGACCCAAGGGCCGAGCAGACCCTTGGCCCAGCATCCCCCTGAGGTATCGTTTCACTTGAAGGATTATATGACCACGAACATTTTTAACGTCCCCCAGCCACCATTTATGAAGACTGTGGATCTTTGATCAGCTGGGCTTCCTCTATATGATCGGCCCGGGACAATCCTGTTACGAGTCCGACGACTTACCGATCGGACTACAAAATCCAAAACTTTATCCAAATACAAAATTTTATCAAAATCGTTTGAGCCGTTTTCGAGATCCGAAATATATATATACAAGAATTGCTCGTCTAAAGATATTAGATGTAATTTTGTTTCGAAACTTAATATTTTAAGAATGGGTTTCATATTTATTGATTTTTTACCTGAAATATCTTACTAAACACTCTTGAGGAGGAAAAAAAGTATTTTAAAACTAACTACAACACTTTTATACTCAATTTTGAAATCGCACTTGAAAAGTAAAGTAATCTGATTTTTATATACTGTAACTTACCATAAAGTTCAATAAATGTCGGTGGACAATTACCACTGCTTTTATCCCATGGCTTTTGAATAAATGAAACAGCTTGTTATCTAGTGAAGCCTTGCTTTAACATTTCAAAAACAATAACAATTTAACGTTGCCAAATACCATAATTTGAACTTGCGCTGATGTGATTAAATATGAAATGCAATTGTTATAACAAAACGTGGTCGCCACGGAAACGTAACAATAAAAGTAATCACAAATAAAATGGCGAAATAAAAGCTTCTCAAACTTTCAATGAAGGCACAAAAAAAACGGGGTTTTTTGTGAAAACTCGCGTTTTTACAGAAAAAACGCCGACGTAGATGAACTCAGAAACCAAAACTCTATCTAAATACAAAATTTTATCGAAATCGTTAGAGCCGTTTTCGAGATCCGAAAAATAAATAAATAAATAAATATATAAATATATATACAAGAATTGCTCGTTTAAAGATATTAGATAGATTTGCAATACCGCACTCTCATTTGCGATAACAGCACTCTGGTGACTTTTTTTTTAAAATATTTTCACACATAATTTAATCTTAAGTTTATGCTTCACACTTTAGCGCTGATATTATTTTTAAACATTAAGTATGCGAAAGATGAAAAAACTGTGTATTTACAGATTTTTAAAATATTGCTTATGACTAAGATCAAACGCCTATGATTTATTTTTAAGTATTAATTATGTTTTTGTGGTTTGAATAATTTCAATATTTTTTACAATGATGTTCATTATTTTAATTTCATGGTTTTAATGGCAATAATCGAACTTCAGTATACTTAAAAAATCGGACATAAAATACTATTATAACATGGTCATACTCACACACGCAAAATTAATAAATAAATCCTCAAGTTAAGATTATATATTAGTTGCAATCATCTTTTAATATTAGTGGATTAAAAATCATAATTTTTAACTATGACACTGTTGTCGCGAAGGAGCATTATACATATGTTATATACATTATATATATTTAATACCCCCTGCGATGAGAAACACATTTTATGATTTGCACAACCCTTAGCAATCTTACTCTCATTGAAACAAAAATTTTACCCATTAATTAGGTATGAAAAATGTTAAATTTTATAAGAATATTATTTTTGAGAATTTTATTATTTTAATACTGATTACATTAAGACAATTTATAACTTGCAAATTTATATTTTTCCTGATAATAATTTTTTACCAGAATAAATAGATGGTTAATTTGATATAATATTATGAAAATATTACCCACTGTGCAATATTGTATAATATTTTTAAGAAGGTTTTAATTTTACATGTTTCGTTTTCCTTCCATTTAACTGATAAGGTATAATAGCGCACTAAAACTTGACACCTCCCCTTTTCAAAATTTCTAGATCCTCCTCTGTGTATATATATTAATCACAAATCTGTAATCATGTAATCGAAATCGTAATCGGCAGATAATAATCGTAATCGATTACACTTTTTTATGTAATCTAATTGTTGTTGTAATCGCAATAGCGATTTGGCAGAGGGTCGTAATCGTAATTGTAATCTCCAATTTTTCTCGCTCGTAATCATAATCGTAATCGATTACGTTTTCTCGTAATTGACTCCAAGCCTGATTGATATATAATGTATGCACTCATTCACATTAAAATATATATTTAGTAAGTTAAAAAGTGCTGAATTGCATTTAATCAATGTCAACCCAAATAGCACACTTCATTTTTTAAAGGTTGTAAAATAGTTATTAACGTTGTGACAACCGATTAAAAACGTTTCAACGTTTTTTGTGCTACCTGGGAATGGATTAATAACTAATATTATTAACAATATCAATTAATAATATCAACCGAATTGTAATATTTGATGTGTATATTTAAGAAGCTTTGGACAATGGTTTCAGCTATTAACATGTATCACTTGTCTCTTACAAAATAGAAGAACTGTTGTAAATGGGATTTCCTACAAATACAGGAACATTTAGGGTGTGAAAGTTTCGAAAACCTAATGAGAAAAGATGATTATTTCTATTAATAAACAAGTGCAAATGATTTTAATTTTTTAATGGTATAAATTTAAGTAGCCTGTTTCATACCTAGTCATGTCATTTGCATCATCAAATCATCATATACTAAATGCAATAGGGTTAGAAGAAATAAAGAGCAAAACTTTATTTTTCTTGCTCCAGGATAAAAGCAACAATTGTAGTAGCAACTATTCCATACAAAAATTTCAATTTCGAGAACCACAAATTAAAACTAATTTATTAAATTTTGTGTTGAATCAAAATTATCATAAAACATTAACTAAGCAATTTTTTCCATCTACAAGATCAAGTTTATCAATGGTTCAGTTTCAATTTATTTTAAAATTTGAAATTTGCTATCAAAAAATAAAGTATCATAGCTAGAAAAATTTTCTGGACGATGACTTGAAAATTGAAGAATTAATAATTATTTTATAAAATAAATAATTACTCTAAGAAAAATTATCTCAAATAAACCTGATTTCTTACTTATTTTTAATATATAATTTAGATGAGATATTATTATTATTGACTATGTTTGTTGATAACTGAGAAATTAATAAAAACCCGGGTGGGTTTTTGTTAGTGGACCCACCAAGAAAAACCCGGACGGGTTTTTTTGGGCTGGGTCCACCTTTGCCAACCCTGTCATGAGCAGCAGTTAACTTACCGCTTAATATTTAAGCTTGCCCTTTAATTTACGAGTTGCACCCTGCTGCTGCTGCGGCCTCTAGACGGTGTACTAATTTTAGATTAGCATACATGCCAACTTGTACGTTTTGGCCGTACAATGTAAGTTAAAATGTTAATTATAATAAAAGATAACTGCTGAAAAGTGTCAGTGATATAATTACAATAACTTATTTAATGTCTGATTTTCATCAAGAAATAGGCTATTATTTTAGCACGGTTTCGTAGGGAAAATTGTAAGATTTTCTAGGTAGACATGTTGGCAGGTATGGATTAGCTACCAGTTGGCACTCTAATTTCCTACAAGACGATTTCTAATTAAAACTCGGTCACTGCCTCATCCAGACTGATTAGTCCTAATGAGACCAAAATTGCTGCCTCTGGATTTCATAACTGATCTGGTAGTTTATTGCAGCTAGTTCTGCCTCAGTCTTGGCAGCTTTAACTTACCTCGGCTTAACCTGGGGCTTTAAATTACTGCTTAATGCCTCATGCTTTTTTGCTTTTAGTAGATGCTACTTTTTCTTTAAACGCTTGATTATTTTGTGCTTTTTAAGTTTTTCTGAGTTTTTACCTGGAATGGGGCTTTGCTATTTTTTTACAACATGTAGATAGAATTCTACCATTTAATTAGCCAAGAGATATGTGGTATTAATAAGCACTCAGGCAAGGACAGGTAGTAAGCTAGTGCTTAAAAGTTGCATTTTAAATTTCTCATTTCATCTAGATAACTTAACTTACTTGGAAGCGACAGTTGTAGTTTTTAAACAAATGCAGCCAGTCATATGATTGAAAAGCTTGATAACTAAATTCTGCAAAATTTATTCCAGCACCAGACTCCATTCTGCTTTTAACACTGTAAATAGTGAATTTATGATTATTATTTTCGTCAAACATGTAAACAATATTAAAAAAAAAAAAAAAAACATACAGCATCCATAATTTCTCTCCCTTTAGCAGTTCTGCTCATGTCAAATTTTGGCCCGTACAAAATACGTTAAGCTAACTTGTTCCATGAACTATTTTTTGGTTTATAGAAAATAAAATTAGATTGCAAACACAAATTTAGCTTTTTTTTTGTTAAACTGAGAAAGCTAAACTCAGTTGATTTCATAAAAATATAAAATGATTATGTAATTTAAACCATAAAACTTTTTATAATCTAACTATTTTGGTTGAAAGAGTCAAAAGACTTTAAAAAAAAAATTAATTTCATGTTATTTAAAATATGAAGAACTAAAACAAATTTCCAACATGTTTTTCATTTTATTGAATTTTAGTTATAATTCAACTATAATTCCTTCAAAGTATGATATAAACTGATATGGACCCCACACTACTTAATTTTACATGTAAATTTCTTAGTAAATGCCTTAAGTGCTAAAATAGTGCTTGGAGTGAGCAAGATAACAATTCAAACATTTGTATCCCTAATTTGCTACGAAACAATGCAAAAAAATGTTTTAAAATGATTAATCTTCTAAATATCGCCGATTTTAACATCATTCAGTGGATTTTTCGCAAAATATCGCCAATAGCGCCAAATTGAACCAAAAAAAAAAAAAAAAACGCCAAATTGGCGTCAAACACTTGGCGACCAAAAGCTTGGCAATATATCGCCAAGTAGTCACGCCAATTCATGTCACTTTTGTCTGCATTGAAAACACTGATTTACCCCATAAAAGGGGTAAAACACCCCCTTGGGGACATTCGAATGCAACCCCAAGGAGAAGTACACAAAAATAAGCCAAAAGAGAAAATAAGAACATTTTGTTGCTTACAGAAACCAACAGAAATCTTACCAAAGTTTAAAAGAAGAAGAAAGTTTTCTTTCCTAGCTTTAAAAACAAAACAATACATTTTCCGAAATGAAACACTTTAAAAAGAATGATGCAATATCGCAATTAAAACGATATTTGGATAATCTGTGCATTAGGTACCCTTTTCTCGCTACATGGGGGATAGGCGCGCCAAGCGTAGTAACCCTGACTATTTTAATTAGTTTCTCTCGGACTATCAACTTCGCGAGACACGCAAAAACGCGCCAGTTGGTGACTTTTTGAAAATGTGCCAAGCATTATCCCAAAGCACATTTTCACCGGGAAAACGACAGGGTTGCCAGAGAATTGAAACAGAAAAATACTACGCCTCCTCTAAAAAAATATACTACAAAATACTACTATTTCCAAACCTTACCAAAGTCAATATTGCTGAAATGCGACATCTATGAAAATGAAAAAAAAAAAAAAATCTGCCAAATCTTTTAATTAAGTCATTAAAGTATATTGGAAATAGGGTTGCTAGAAAAATACTACGCTCCTTATTTGGGCCGAAAAAATACTACCGTAGTATCAAAAATACTACGTCTGGCAATGCTGGAAAAAGAACAAAACAAAAAAAAAGGTACGAAATGTAACCATGGTAACAACATGAAAAGTTGATGTCCGTTGATTAAATAATTCATTTCATCTCTATTTTCAAACAAATTTTATTCTCGAGCTCAGCCACTTAGAATCGTTTGGCTTGCTTTACTGAAGGTAAGCCTTGAATTCTGGGATTCTAAAAACAATTATTACAGCTCTCCTGATGATCGTAGAAACTTCGAAAAAACTTCATTTTATGCAGAAAATTTCAAGCTTTCGAATGACATAAGGCTTGAAAATGTGTATGAAATATTTCTTCCCTATTTTATCGAATTTCCGCTAAGAAATCAAATAGAAAAAGAACGAAATGGAATTTTCGAAAAATCGCTTCGAGGTGCAAAACCTCGTGCTACAAACTAATTTTGTGCCAAACGGCATGAAAATTGACCGAACGGTTTTGGCGCTACGCGCGAGACAGACAGAAGGAAAGAAAGACCCACCTTCAGCTTTATTATTAGTAGAGAAGAAATACCAGAACTGATCAGGTCAAAAAAAATTCTAATACATCTGTTACAGCTAAACCTGATTAGCATATATGATATGGTGTGCAGGACCTTAATATCATACCTGTGCCAGGTTGCAGCATGTTAACAACAGCACCATGATTACCAATGTTAAAATATTTTAAATTAAAACAAAAGTGTTTTGTTTTTCAGATGTACATACAAAAATGATGTTATATGAATTAAAAAAGGGGTGTACATAAATTTTTAAAATTACTTTAATTTAAAATATTAAAATATAAAAATATGCTTTTAAAATTGGATAAAATAATACGAAAACACAAAGCCAATTTACATAAGTCACAAATGACTCTTTAATTGAACATTTTTTTCAATTTTTAATTTACAAAAAGAATTTGATATTTTGTTAATATTTACATAAACTTAATGATTCTCTCATAGACCAGAATATAAAATCCACTTTTGTTCTCCTTCTCTCTCTCTCTGCATATACAATTGATTTGAAAAAGCTAAAAAGCCACCAAATTCATGCTAGTTTTTTGTCCTAGTGAGGGCTCTGTGGCAGTGATTGGACTACATATAAAGAATGGATCTAAGCAACTACAATGGTAATTGTACCATCCAACTTTAAAATATTAGTTAAAATTTCTAAAGACTTTAGTGTAAAAATAATTTGACATTTATAATTTTTAATTACTTTTGTGTAATTATTATTATTATTATTTTTTTTTTTTGGCCTGACTCAAAGATATTTTTGGCTTCCCCTGGATATTCATGCAGGCTACAAAGAGAACAAGGGAGCAGTTGCTCCCTTCTTCCCTCGAAAAAGCCCCTGATGGTCAAAAGCAGTACCTTTAGTTATATTTGCTAAATGCAGTAAAAAGGAAAACAGTACTAAAATATTACCTTGTTCTGGACAGCATTTCACCAACCCGGATGTGTCTGCCAACGCCACAAAAAAAATCTGTAATACTAAGGTCCTTATACCATGAGCTATTTTTCAAGATCCTGCCAAAAAAAAAGTTATTTTATGAAATAAAATCAGTTACTAAAATGAAATAAATTCAAATTATTTCAAATTTATATATTTCAAAATCCACATTTTAATTTTATAGGAACCAATTTAATAAAGGATTGTGGTGGAATCTTACAAATAAACATTTAATATTTTTATGAAACTGAGAAGTTTCATTGAATTTCTTAGCTAAATGAATCAAATGATTTTGTAAAACATTTAATTTCTCTGATTTTCTTTTCGTCCTTTTTTCCTTTTGCAGATTTGTGGACTACAATTGGTTTGCAAATGAAAAAAGAAAAGAAAAAAAAGATGATTTATTTTCTAGCATTGTTAAACAGCAAACTAATTTTAAAAATTATAATGGTTACACAGAAAAGGGGAAAATAGCAAGATAATGCTTTTTTTACGAAAGTGAAGTTGATTTACTTAAGTTCTCCTAATTTACAATTGCTCTTCTTCTTTGGAATTATGTATTTCTTATGATTTTCAAATATTTGAACAACATTTTGCTCAACTGATATTGCGTTGTTGCTAATGATGTCATCGGATAAAATATTTCGGTCTGTTTTATGTCCACTAGGATCTCCAACTTGGGCAGTTGTGTCACCTATCTTAAAATAAGAAATAAAAAATAGTTAAGTAATGAATATTTTCAAATAGGTAGCATATACATATATAATTTGATGCATTACAAATTTTGTTAGAGGGCCCAAAGAGACTTTTGCAGGTGATGCAGATATCCAATATTATTACTTTACACTGCTGAGGCATTGCACAAAACCACTTTCTGAAGATACACCAGAAATGTAATTTTTAAGATTTAAAAAAAAAAAAAAAACATATGGAGAAAAACAAATTTTCTATCTTCGCTCAGGCATTTTGAGAACTCAAAACACCAGGTCGTTGATTTTTTTCTGTTCATTTTGAGAAAGATATTCAGGGGACAGTCTTCACAGTGTCACTATATCTTCGATCTTTCTGAGTCGGGAAAAACTTTAAACTGCCCTTCTTACCCATTAGCTCAAGTTTTTATATCGAATTTCAAAAAAAAAAAAAAAAGAAAGAAAAAAGTAAATTTGCATTTTATAGAAGTTGCTGCCAGGGGCTAAGATCTGGCAAGTTACCCTAAATCTGGTAGCATGTCTTTAAACTACTGTAAAATCCCAAAAGTAACCCCCCCCCCATCAAATGTACCCCCTTATTCGTCTAAATGGAAATTTATCTTAAATTCCGAACATACTTAATCTTAAATCTCGATTATACCCACCCCCCCTCCTCCTGAAATGCATCTGTTTGGTTTTGAAAAGTTGGAGGGTTACTTTCGGGATTTTACAGTATTTTCAGAGTAGGCCAAGTGGAAGACTAAGGAACAGTGGAAATAGTCTGGATTCGAGATCCCTACTAAGTCCCCTCCAGTTTTAAGATGGTGAGAAGCGAAAAACAGTAATCTTCTGTCAAAGTCATAGGGATATTCTGCCGTGCTAAGCGCAAAAGTCGTATCTGCAGACGACTACAAAATGAGAAATAGCCGTTTAAAGTTTTAAACCTCAATGTATTTGATTCAGATGAAACTTTTTCAAATATTTTTTTTAAATACTTCCGATGGACAATGACCATAGCACATCGTATTTAGGTGAAATATGTGACGATTAACCACCTGGTGACCTTAACTCAATTTTGACAAAAAGTGCAGATACCACTTTTGTGCTTAGCACGGCAGTATTGTCAATGCATGCACTTTTTACTTCAGCCCTTATTATGGATATGATTTTTAAAATACTTTCATATTTTTTCAAAAGCCAACTTAAACTAAGAAAGTCTGGCTGGCCAGAAAATGTCAATAGCACTATTTGGTTTTCAGAAATAATCGATCAAGTAAGAAAATTATATATTTTGGAATTGATAATCAAAATAATAATACTTACAACAACAAGAGTTCTATAACCAGCTCTTTGCCAATGAAGCAATGAGATCAGTACAAGCAAATTGCCAATATGCAAACTATCAGCAGTAGCATCAAATCCACCATATGCACATGGAATTCCTTGGCACGTTATTTCACTGGATAAAATAGTGTATAATATAACAATCACTTATGTTTCTTAGATGTATACAGATAAGCATGTGAAAGTACCAAATGTAAAAATCCTTCATAGCTTTACAGACATAGGCGGCTCGTACAGGGGGGCGACCGCCCCTCACTTCTAACAGTAAAGGGGCCTTGTCCCCTCATTTTCTATGGTTAAAAAGTAACTATTGACTGAAAAACAATTTATTTCACCAAAATAAAACTGAAAATGCCAAAAACGCTGAAATTCCAACTGTTTTCAAGCTATTTCATAAAAATGGAATTTTGAACCGTAAGAGAGAAAGAGTGATATATGGCCTGGTTGATTTTTCTGAATATATTCCGCATTTTTTACAGGTCATTTAATCAGTAATGTTAAAATACAATAATATAACCAAATTTTACAAAAAAAAAAAAAAAAAAATCATTCAGGAGGGGCTGACTTCACCCCCTCCCCTCCATAACACATTTCTTTTGATCCCCCACTTTTTTGGTACACCAGTCACCTATGTTTACAGGCATCAGAGGATTAAAAAAATTACACATTTTACTTGAGGAAAAAAAGATATAAAGCAGGAGAAGAGATATATTTACTGATCAGCAGGAAATATTTCTTTGATAAGTCCTCTTCTTAGCAATTTATGAAGTAATTCTGATGAATTATGGCGAGATTGGACACATCTGAGTGATTTCAAAACCAGAAGTCTGAAAAAAGAAAAAAATACTATTTATTCTCATTGAAAAGCACTCAGTTAAACAGGAAAAAAAAAAAAACAAGAGTCATAGGATAGTCATAAGTGTGAGATTTTGATGCTTTTTGATCAAAACATTTTCCCTTTTATAAACTAATGTGGCGAGAAATAGTGGTTTGACTGAATATTAGAGTAGTTGGCATATGATAACTGAATATTTTGTCTATTTTCTAACTGAATGCTGATTTAAAAATTATAACTAGAATGAAAATAGAACAATGAACCAGGAGCATAAATACAGCAAAAGGTTGACCGAGTTCAGAAACTGACGGAAACATCAAATCCCCAATATACATGACATTTTCAGAAAATTGAGCAAGTGAAAATCAGGCCCAGAACTTCCTTTTTTTGGGGAAGAGAGGGGCATACACTTAGGGACGTCATTTCAAAATTTTCCAGGGGTCGGGGGGGGGGGGGGGCAAAGGGTGCATACACAATGTAAAATTTACCAAAAAGGGGCAAAAACCACACCCACTTATATGCCAATACATTGATAGGGGGGGGGGGCAAATACAAAGTCATGGGGGGCAATTGACCCCCCTGCCCCCCTGAATGACGGGCCTGTATACACTTTATACTCAATGCAAACCAAAAATACAAACCCAAAAATGTAATTATTAAATAGTCCTGTTATACATGTACAGCTTTTTTAAATGACTTGAGATTTCTGATGGTTTTGTTTTCTTTTTTCTCACTTTTACTTTATTTGTTGAAACATGGGGTTCCCTAAAAATAAGAGCTCCAGTGCAGCAGCCTCAGCTGATGTTAATTTACAACTTAAAAACTTAGACATTGTACAATACACACAAAAGTTCATACAAAGTCGCAGTTATTTCGGTACTTGTGACATTGATACCATAAGCAAAAGCTCAATGCTGGAAAAGTACTCATTTTAACGCCCTGTGTTTTACGAAAATGAAGACATTGGATTTTGGCAGCTGAAAATTTCACTAATTTTATGCATAAAATGAATTCTAGGTATGAAGCCTATTTAGTGGGGTTTAAGTTTCTGCAATTACGACAAGCTCCTGAAATTAGCGAAAATTGCAAAAATAAGTTTTTGCAGCAACTAAGTAGGTGCTAAACAGTGGAATTAGTTTTATAATAATGACTCAAGTTTTTGTTGTAACCAATACTTTAAAAATATTTTTTTTAAGTCGCCATGGTGCAATAACGGATTGAAATGAGACTAATTTAACTCTACAATCCCATGTCAAGGTTAAAAATAAGAACTACAGTAAGGGTTCTCAAACAGTTTTGTGGCGTCCCACTTTAGTTAAGCCTTTACCGACGATAGTTTTTGTATAGTAACTTTTGTTTGTATCGAGTAGCAACAATATACTGATAGATACGAATCTTGTAAATAAATTTAGTCGTTCTTACTACTCTGATAAAAGGCGTCTGGTTATTATTGTAAAGTACATATTCAACTACATCCTTACGACCAACCCACATCTGGTGACTCAAGGACGTGATCAGAACTGCAATAAGTGATTAAAGTAATAGTTTCATTTATGCTAAAAGTGTAAAAATATTTTCGCCATTTTCATTACTACACCGTCATTTTCATTACTGCGCCATTTTTTTTTCGTCAACATGACAGAGGAGAAATTAAATTTGGAATAAAGTAAAGAGTTAATGAATAAACAAGATAGAAATGTTGATATTGAACATGAAATAAGTAGAGTAGCTGTGAAACCACCAGCGTTCTGGAAAAACAAACCCAAGTTGTGGTTTATCCAGTTAGAGGCCCAATTTTCGAACAATGGCATTTCGAACGATTTAACGAAGTATAATACTGTTGTCGCAGCATTGGATGAAAATGTGTTAGACTTTGTCATCGATATATTATCTGAGCCACCTAACGCGAATAAATATGATGTTCTCAAGAATGCGTTATTGGCTAGATTGACAGACACAGAAGAATCACGAATTAAAAAACTGTTAACTGACATTGACCTTGGGGACAAACGTCCGTCGGACTTCTTGCGTCACATGAAAGGTTTAGCTGGAAGCTCCATATCGGAAGAAGTAATTAAATCACTATGGCTTCAGCGCCTACCGCAACACGCTCAAGCTATTTTGTCAATAAGTAATGACTCTCTTGACAACATTGCACAAATGGCCGACAAAATCTTAAGTGTTTATAATGCTTCAGAAGCATTTTCAGTCACGAAAAGTGGCACTGTCCCTACTTGTTCGTCCTCCATGGAAGGTGTTACAAGCAAAAGAATAGATGCGTTGGAGGCTAATATTGCATCACTGGCAGAAAAAATTGACAACCTCTCATTCCGCCACCGACCCCGTAGCAGGTCTGGAAATTTCCGAGGGAGGAATAATAGATCCAGATCGCGTTCTGCAGAGCACAAATATTGCTGGTACCACTACAAATTAGGTCCGGGCGTATCATTCGACGCCCGGCTCGTTTTCTTTGAGAACTTTCATTATCGTTCGGTACCTCACTAGGCGGGGGAATGATGTGGCGTCCCACTTTAGTTAAGCCTTTACCGACGATAGTTTTTGTATAGTAACTTTTGTTTGTATCGAGTAGCAACAATATACTGATAGATACGAATCTTGTAAATAAATTTAGTCGTTCTTACTACTCTGATAAAAGGCGTCTGGTTATTATTGTAAAGTACATATTCAACTACATCCTTACGACCAACCCACAGTTTCAATTCGTAACACCCTTTGAATAATTATAATTTTTTCACTGCACCATCGTACTCAGGCCTACTATTTAGGGGGTCAGTTCCCCTGTGAGTTTGGGAATTATTGTATTTTCATGTAAGTGGGAATGGATTTTGATGCTCTATTGAAAAAAAAAATAACTTTGCGTGTATTCTCATTTCCAGCCTTTCCCTGGAAAAACCGAAATGATAGCTTGCTAGCACCCTAATCTTTTGGTATAAAATTATACATATTGATACCGTGGTTACTTCGCGATACCCCTCGTCTCTCACTGCAGCACCCTTGAGTGTCGCCGCATCCACTTCGGGTACCCATGTACTACAGTATTCTAGCGCTAATTTAAATACCTAAGACAATGTTTTTACACTCAAAGATATAAAAGAAGGATGATTTAAAACAAAGTAAAGAACTTTTAAAAAATTCAAAACAGCATTTCGCAAAAAAGGAAGGTATTAGTTACAATATCACGAACCTTAAGTTAAAACGGGAACATTTAAATAACATGGGGGCCGCCATTAGGAAAAGGTAAACACAGCATAACGTTAAAGTTGCAGGTAATTAACTGCAAAGGCAGATATTTATGGTGATTTTTTTTTTTTTTGAAATCCATACGGCATTCCAGATTTCAAGTGAAATTTACTTTATTTATAGGAGACTGGGAGGAAAATGGGGTTAAAAAACTAATAGAAATCAAGAAATATGCATTGAATTCATTGCACGAAAGAATTCGACGGACATTTCGGTGTTTCTATCCCATTAATCTATTTATTAGACATTTATCATCTCAAATTAACTACTTAAGGTTTTCATAAGGAAAACGCGGTACATTTGCTGTATTTTTATAAGAAAAGCCCATTAATTAGTTATTTTGTCGGTACATTCTTCCTCCATCATGTTCAAATTCAAGATTGATGAGTCCTTGATAATGATTAGTTAGCAAAAAATACTACATATCCATTTAAAACAACAAAACAATAGTTGATGATGTTAAAAAATGAGTTTACCCCCGTTTTTTACGTTGTTTATCTTGAAAAATATCCTTTATTGTTGTGCCTTTCCAATAAACACAAGAGGGCTTCGTGTACGTAGTAGTGGAAGAACCTCAAACCGTGTATATATTTTGTGGTATCAGATGCTTGTAATTTGGAAATGTGTGTGTGTTATAAATTAAATATTTATTTCAGTCTTCTTGGATTATAATGTAAATAAAGTGTCCATAATGCTAATTATTTCATACTCCATGAGTTCTGGATAAGTATTTCTCATCAACATGTAAAGTTTTGCTCTAAATGTATCTGAAAATCAAAACATAACATACTACTATTACGCCCCACTGAAATTAGTAAAGATGTTGGATATATGATTATTTATCATGTAAGACTTTACGTTGTGTGTTCACTGAGTGTAAATTAAAATGTAGGTGTTAGTTGGATACAAGCTATTCCGCATAATAAATGTAAGTATATTAGTTCAATACTTTAGGCTTACTTTTGACATAATGGGCGAGTTATGAAGGTTTTTATTTACATTATAAAATTCCTGGGAACTTTCAAAAAAATGTTTCCTGTATAACTACAGGTTCGTAAAATCACTTGATGTTTTAAAGAAGAGTGTTAGAAGCATATAATGTATATTTTTTAACGTAATAAACAGATTTGAGAAACGTAAACAAATGTTGCCAACAGTCTAACGGTGTGCATCATTTTTTTAGTGTTTGAACTGTAGTGTGACATTTAAAATAGTTTCATTTTTGGTGTAAAACCCTATTTATTTAACTTTAGTGCCAAATAGGGTTAACATTTATGTTTCACGAATGATGTTTGCTTTCATTTTGTAAACAACAAATCGTCACTTAAGACAAGTACATTGTTTACTCATGAAGTTTACTATCGCACTAATAATTATAAATATAAACGACGTATCTGCGTGAATATTCAAATTTTATTGATTCGATGAAAAAAGCATTATGATTTTGAAGAATTATTTGTTCTTGTGTAAGTCAAAAGGCTCTCTTTCACGTAATTTAGAAAGTAACAAAGTCTGACGACCTATACTAATCGGTTGTTACCGTATTTTCAAAATTGATTTAATTGCTGTAAATAGTGAGAAAACGACTTTTTTTTTACGATTATTATACTTTATTTTGGTTTGTGCATCTTCGATTTTGAAGATGTTTTATTCAAGTTTGAAAATTCATGTGTTAACATCTTTCATCAAAAACATAAAAATACTGTGCGTATTGTTTTATCTAAGCACCAAAAAGCAATTTTTTCTCTTATTTTTTGAAGTTTCATAACATTTATGTGCAGCATTATTAAAATAATCCATAAAAATTTTTAAAAGATAAATACTGCTAAAATTATTGAAAAAGTTTATTTTCTTAAAATTTTTAAGGCCAGGCAACAAAGTTGAATATCAGCTTTTAATTTACATCTTTGCAGAAAAAGTTCCAGATTGAAAATTTAAATAAAGGTTTTATGGACTTGTTAAATAGGTGCGTTGTGAATGGGCGATTTTGAACTAAATTATTATTTAACTTCTTTTAAAATTGAGGTTTTCTTTCTTTGTTAAAAAAACATCAGAGACACATATTAACATGTTTTTATCAACTCTGCTTGTTATATGTCTATTCGGGTGGACTCTTGTGATTGATATTTAACTTCCCGTTGAGTTAGAAACTTGAAATTTTGAACATAGTTCAGAATTAGTGGACAATGTAAAAAAATGAGCTTAAAAGGTTCTAAAGTTAAATTTTAAAGCCATAAAATTGCATGTAAAAGCTTTAATTTTCATGCAGATGATACTGTGTTTCGTATTTGCTGCATTAGAAAAGCCCATAAAATCTTCCTGCGGTGATGTTTATTTAAACAAAAGGAAAAATTTAGAGTGTTAACTATAAGTTATAAAATGTCTGAAATAATTGTTCTTAAGAGAATCTAAATGAAATTATTTGAAGGGTGTACTTCATCAAACACAATGTATCGTAATTAAATAATTTTGACCAACATGAATTTTTAACGTATCAAAATAATTGTCATCTATTTAAAGTTAATTGCTTTGTTTTCAGTTTTTTGGTGAGGTTAATCTTGTTGTGTGTCGGCAAGTTTTTGGAGTTTTTTTCCACCTGCTTAAACTAAGTTTTTGCCAAAGTTGCAAAAATAGAATTTCAATAGGTAACTTATGGACACAGATTTTTACAAATTTTTTGTCACTTAATAAAAAAATATTAATATTCTTTGATAAAATTATAATTTTGGTTTAATTTGTTTTCTAGTTTAAAATGAATGCTATGATTAATTTCCTTTAAGAATTAATTGTACTAGAGTTTATTAATATGGACTAATAGCAGATCGAGGTTGTCTGAATTAATGAAAGTATGGATTAAATAGAATAACTTATAAATTGGACTGAGCTATATAAAGAAGTTACTGTACACAGCAAAAATTGAATTTTGAATTTAAGAGAAAGAAATATATAACTGCATAAGAAAAAAATATAAAAACCAGGGACCGCACTAAGCATTCGCCACCTCGCCAAATGCGATAAAATCGAAAGTTCGGCGAAAGAAATTCTGATGTGGCTAAAGTGTTGGCGAACAAAAATTCTCAGAAATCTTCACTGGGGGAGAAAAATTATATGTATTGTATTACGGAAGAAAAAATTTTTTATTTATTTGACTAAAACTTTTGAAATTTGGCTAAGACTTTTAAAGTTTGGCTAATTTACTGGCTAACAACTTAAAACTGTTAGCGCGGTCCCTGAAAACACATTGCAAAAATATATTTATTGTGCTAACTTGACTTTTATTCATCATGCAGTACATCTAAATGGCATAAATTAAGTAAAGTCTGGTTTCATAATATATCTGGATTAACGAGGACTTATTGTATTTTTAAAATTTTTATTTTTGTATTTTTCATAGATAAAAACATTTTATTTACTATCTGTACTTTAGAAAATAATAGTTAAGTTAAAATATATAGGTGATTGTTTCTCTTATAGCTCTAGAGATATACAGGTTGTTTTTCTGTTTTGGGTGATTTCTTTTCTTAGACATTCATTATTCTGGTAAACGAGAACTAAGGCATTATTTCAGTGAGGGAGAAAAAATCTGAATACAGTCTGCTCTCGTTATAACGACCACTCGTCATAAAGACCATTCTACTTTTACGACCGGTGGGAAAACCCCAACTAGGTGGTCTTTATATCGAGCGTCAACTGTGTTTTTCAATATTATTCATTCGACTACTCTTTATCAAAATTACGCTTTACAATCCTAATGAAATCAAGGAGAAAATTAAATACGAGGGCTGTCTGAAAAGGTTCCGACCTCGATATGAAGAGGGCAAAACTTATCAATCAAAGAGAGGTGTTCTTATTTAGGAGTCTTCTCGTAACTTCACACACTCCAGTGTCCCCCGTACCTACCACAACTTCGTCTTTTAACCGGGATAAGGCCCTGGAGAGCGCTCTGTTCTTTTTTTTTTTTTGAACCAGAACCAAAGGCCGAGCAAACCCTTGGCCCAGTACTCCTAGAGGTAAAGTTTCACTTGGAGGACTTTGTGACCACGACATTTTTAACGTCCCCCAGCCACCATTAATCAAGACGGTGGATCTTTGATCGACTGGGATCAAACCCGGATTCCTCCGGTCACGAGTCCGGCGCCTTACCGATTGGGCTACAACGGCCCAGTCTTCTGGTAACTAGGAAGCGTAGTTTTGGCTAGTTTTAGTTTAAATTGTGTGTCTAGCAGCTATACTAGTGAGTTGCCCGAACAGAGTTTTTGAAAATGGAGAAAATCGAATATCAAGCTCTGATTCGATACTTGTTTTAAAAAGGAAATACGCCTGCACAAATTAAAAAGGAGTTGGACTCCTGTGTATGGGGACTCTGCACCATCGTCTACAACCATAAAATGTTGGGTAGCTAAGTTCAAACGTGGCCGTACCAGCTCGGGTGTTGATGAACGCTCAGGTCGACCCAAAACTGCTATCACTGATGAACGCATTGCTAAAGCTCATCAAAGCGTGCTGAATGACTACAGATGGAAAGTGAGATATATAGAAGAAGCTATGAATATCTCTAAAGAACGTTCATGCCACATTTTAAATGAGAAATTACGCAGACAGAAGGGGGCTGCACTTTGAGTGCTGCGTTTGCTCAATTTGGACCAAAAAACATGTCAGAATGAACATTTGCAGCTCGCCTCTGGCGCAATAAACCAGAGTTTTTCCGACGGATTATCACAGTGGATGAAACCTGGATTTATCAATACACCCAAAAACAAAAACACAGTCAAAACAATGGACTGCAAAGTGAGAACCTGCTCCAATAAAGGCCAAAACAGTTCCTTCTGCAGGAAAAGTGATACCGTTTTATGGGATAGCCATGGAGTGATACTCATTGACTACCTTAAAATGGGAAAAACCATAACAAGAGCATACTATGCTACTCTCCTTGACAAATTGAAGGAGGGAACAGAAGAAAAACGGCCGCATTTGAAAAAAAGTTTTTTTTTTATCAAGAAAATGCTCATGCTCAGACCTCAGCGGTTTCAATGGCCAAAATTCACGAATTAAGATTTGAAATCGTTGAACACCCATCCTACTCACCAGCCATGGCCCCTAGCAACCTTTTCTTGATCCCTAAGCTGAAAGAAGCACTTGGAGGACAAAGGTTTGGTTCAAATGAGGAGGTCATAAACTTTGTCAACAGCTTTTTTGAGGACAAATTCTCATCATTACTTTTGGATGGATTAAAATGATAGGAGCATTGCCGAATAACGTGTGTGAACTTACAAGAAGACTATGTCGAAAAGTAACAGCCAGTTTGGACGATAAAAATATTTTTTCTATGTTTGATCGGAAACTTTTCAGACAGCCCTCCTAAATACTTGATGAACTTTTTTTGTATAAAGTTTTTCGGTGAACTTTGAGTGCTAATTTAGGATATTTATTATTCATTGTGATAAATATTCATTAAATAAAAAGGTTGAAGTTAATAAATTTTTGCTAGTAATCTAGTAATCGGAAATCAACCGCTTTGTGGGTTATTCCTAACTTCCTAACAAGTCAAATTTTGCCAATTAAACTGGGAGGAAAATACTTTGAATCAGTTGGTAAACATTTTTAAACTATAAGTATTTTTTGAACTAGCAACCAAGATGAATAAATTTATTAATTGTAAATAAATGTAATTTTCTCTATTGTAAGTATAACATGTTGCATGAAAGTTTACTATATTATATTAATATTCAATAAAACATGAAACCTAGCTGTATAATTTACTTTTTCAATGAAGCAAAAATTAAAACGAAAAATAGGACTGACTTGAATTTTTGGGGAATAAAATCTCTCTGTATTTTAAATACTGTGTCAAGTTTATGTTTTTTTTATATTTCATTTTACCAATGATTTATTTAACATCACCTGATTTGAAACATGTATGCTCTCTTTTGTAAATAATTCAAGTTACCAAATTTCCATTTATGTCTACATGTTTTACTTTATTCAATTTTTTGTATGTTGTAAATATCATTCTATTTTGCAGGTGCCAACATTTTGTGAGAAGTATTTGTGTGTTGGATATCTGGACTGTGTTGTGTAACAGATGCAGCTGTAGAGCCACACAGTTCTTTATGTAAGTACATGAAATTTTTAAAATGTAAAATTTTGTTTAAAATAAGTTAATATCAAGAATGTTGAAACTCCTCTTCAAGTGTTGAAAAAAGGTTTTTGATGTTGGGATTCATACACATATCGTCAAAAATAGGAAATTAAGATAGAAAAGGGCTTTAAATTGAAGTTTTTTTTAAACTATGGCATAAGCTTGTTTACCCAGACTAACTGACCAGAGGTCATGCGGATGATCAGGGTAATATCATCGGATACATGCAAAGGATGGGCACCGCGCTCTTTTCACGCTGCTAAATAATTGTGAAGGAATTTGTTTTATAGAATACTATTTTAATGAGTCGATGTGGAATAAGATTCTACATACAATGAAGCAAAAAAGTGAAAATGGCCATTTTTGGACTTACTTCGTTCTGGTTCTGAGGTACAGATATGATTGAATAGTAAGCAAAACAAAGTACAAATATGACAACCAGCAACAGATTCTGGGCGCAGCTCGGCTGGTCTTAGTCAATTTATAACCCCGGATAACGATGAATGACCCTTTTAAAACTATTAACCTCATTACAACCTCTTCCGGTTAGCTGTTCCAGGGGCTACAACCTACTAAAGTAGTAATTTTTCTTAATTTCCTGGCAAGCCTCAGATTTAAATAGCTTAAAACAATGACCCTTGTCCCGCTTTCCTTAAAAAAAATGTACCTGTTAACATTATTCATTTTGATAAACTTGAACAACTGAATTATGTCCCATCTGACTCTCCTTTGCTCAAGAATAAACATATTAAGCATTCCAAGCCTGAAATTATAGTCTAAGTTAGAAAGGCTAACCTTGTTGAAACCTTTCTCAACAAATCGATATCTTTCTTAAGATAAGGAGACCAAAACTGAACAGCATACTCCAAATGAAGTTTTACTAAACTTCTATATGAAGTAGCAGTGGCGTATCCAGGAATTGATTTTGGGCGGTGCACATCGAACATCGACACTGTGATGAGAAAGGAAAAAAATCAAGAACTATGGTGAAACTTTAAAAACGCAGTATTCGGATTTAATTTTTTCTATTGAATGTTGCTCAAAGATTTTTTTTTTTCACAAAAATGAATATCATGCAAGAACAATAAGATGCGGGTACATCGCTCATTTTCCTCTTACATTTCCGCAATTACAGAATAACAATTAGTTTTGCTTCTTATTGTCGAAAACAAAAAATAATATGACAATATTTCAGTGTCCATAAAGTATTTTTCATTGAGAAAACCTGAAGCATATTTACATGAAGGTTACATGTTTTTTCAAAATTCGGTGCCACCATTTTTTATAGTCTTACAAAATCTTGGGGTGCATTGGTCCCTTGGCACCCCCCCCCCTGGATACGCCACTGTGAAGCAGGATCCGTATTTTGTCCATTTTTTAATAAAAAATCAAATTTGAAGGCTGTGGTGGCAGAAGAAATTAAACGAAATGGATAAATTAGACGAAATGAAAATCCACTAATTTTCCACATGTTTGATAGATACATACAGTCACCATGATGATCTAATATAACTATTGCATTATTTGTTAAAATTGTTTATCTGAAAAAAAAAAGAAATTCTTTTAAATTAATCATTTTTAGTAAAACTACAAGAATTGTATTTCAGTCAAAATCAAATAAATCCACAAAAAAGTTATTTGCTTTTGTGCAACAATTTTTAAGCAATTTTATTCTGCTGAATTAATTATATTTATAGCAAAAATAGCTATGAAACATAATTTTCATTATTATATTACTACTAATGGATATGCCCGGCGTCGCGTGGGTTAAAATGCTACATGCAAAATCCAAGAAGGTATTTTTTTGTAACAATAACGACGTTGGTGAGCCTTGAATTGAAAATTCATTGGCAATCGTAATCTTAGTTGGAAACTACTCCTATTTAAATGTGTTAAATTTTATCAATTTGTTTTCTTACAGGCTTATCTCTATTACTCTTATCTTTTCAAAATTGAAAGAAAATGGCCATTTTGAAAGAAAAAATTTGAATTTTGAGCTTTTTGGAATTTTTTTAAATTCCAAAACCCCGCCTATGTGAATTCTAAAGCCTCAAGGAACTTCTGTGCCAAGTTTAATTAAAATCCGACGTACACTGGATTTGTATAAGGAGCAAACATATATACACACATTCATTTATATATATATAGATTAACTAAAAAAGAAATGGTTATTTTTATTGTAGTAAAAATATTTAAAAATAAATTAAATAACAAATTATATAGATATAAGCACAAATACTGAAAAAAATTAGTAGCAGACAACAGCGTTAAGTTTGCTAACAAGCTTTCCATTTTTGCTGTTTTTTACCATCTTTTTGCCATTGTCCTGGCAACCATATAATTTTGCTGGTAAAACAACCAATCTTATTTGTGAATTATAATTAAATTGCTGCCGTTCACCTTGTCTAGTGGTCAGAGAAGTCTGACCCGTATGTTGTGGTCCCGGGTTCGAATCCCGGCTTGAGCATAGATGTACCAGCTCTCTCATGTCCTTGTCCTTTCTTTTTGAGAATGTGTCGTACTGTGAATGGATGTCCACCACACTAAAAGCAAGTCGAAGTTCACACCAAATTATGGTACAGTTGGAAAGTGAAGCAGCGTACCCAAAGGCCACCTTAGCTGGCACAAGAAAATAAATTGCATTATTAGAGCTTTTGTACTCTTGAAATTAAAACTTATTCTGATGTGTATTGATATATTCTGTATCAGGGGCGGATCCAGAAATGTTCCAAGGGAGGGGCGATTGATTTTTTTTTCTTACTTGCGCTTTTTTTTTCGCCATGCATCCTTGTTAACACATGTTGATTACAAATGTTTTGGTCTTCCATTTCGAAAAATTTCCAGATCAGAGCCCCGAATCCCGCACCCTTTCCCTTAATATCATCAAAGATCAACTAAAATTGCCTTTTTTGAACTTCAAAATCTAAAAACTGCTGGATAAGAGTCCCTCAAGGGAGGGGCGATAGCCCCCATCTCCCCTCCCTTGTTCTGTATTATGTTATTCCTTAATGTGTGTATTGATCTATATAATTGTTAAAATCTAAAGAGAGGCGAAACTCTGATCTTGAGCTATGCATTACATATTGGTCCTCTACTGTATCATTCTTTTGAGTTTGGCTTCTCAGACTTTACTTATTGTGTGTGCTCGTTTTCTTTTAAAGGTACGCCTATCATCACAATGCAAACAGGGACCACCAGTCTTCATCATGATGCAGCTGGTTCTCGAAAATCTACTGAATGTTCTTCACAAGCACTTGGTGTAATCGAAAATCCTCTGTTTGAAAGGAGTGGTGAGAGAAATGTCTCTTCTGCTTCTGGCCATTCCAGAATATTAAAAGAAATGTCGGAGAATCAGCGGATCGAAGAAGGACTTTTGTTCAACGAAGCTGCAGCGGTCCAAAACTGTTAAAGAGTAATTTTTTTCTTTTCTTTTATACTCGAGATCTAAGTCATTAGTTTTGCATTGGAATATTATTTTGAAAT